>CAUYRT010059516.1:0-15064 GCA_963574885.1 Lepilemur ruficaudatus | reverse complement strand
CACCTGTCCAGCACACTCAGGCCTTGGAGAAACAGCAGCATTCTCTTAGCTATCTGGCCTCCTCCCTCCACAAAGGCAACATTTTTACTTCTGTGCCATGTTGGGCAAAATGCCAACTCAAATGGGGCCTCTTCTAGAGATTTGCAGTCTCTCTAGCTGTGCCTCAGGAAGCAGACATTCATTCCTGTTTCCTCATACTTCTCTGACCTCACTTTATGTGAGAGGGGTAGGGATGGTTGGAACATTGGTTTCTGAACTACTCCCCTACTTCAGCCTTTAGTTCTCCTTTTCATGCTTCACAGGAGCAAGAAGGGGCAGGAGACCTCAAGGCATAGCCATCATAGGCAGAAGGCGTTGCCTCTTCCTGCTGTATGTAAAAGAAACTATACTCTGCATCTTCCAAACCCTTAATATAGGAGCCAGAAAGCAACAAGGAAACGGATTTACTAGAAGGTGAAAATATGGAGATTTAATATATGAAAATATCATCCTCTTTTTTTTTTAGTTATTTTGACTTGGCCCAGCTTTTCTTAATGGAGTCTGATGATATCAGCCAGTCAGGATAATCCAGCTTAATTTTTAAAGACTTGTGCATAGATTATTTTATAGGATGAACAATATTCCTAGATTTCTGAACATTCATTGCTTATCCAACCTATCCATAGTTCATTTTCTATGAACTTCTAGTAAGGTTTATTCTTCATTTCCTATATATATATATATATATATATATATATATATATATATATACCCTTTTGATCTACAGCTTGTTTATGGTTTATTTTCTCTCCTTCCATCAACTTAAATCCTATCTAGCTCTAAAATTCAGTTGAAGTCTCATCTCCTCAAAAAAACACATTTACTAATTTGGACTTTAGTAATTTTTTTTTGAACGCCTATTGCCGTTATGACTAAATGCACACAGTACAGGAGTTGTTTAATCTTTACTAGTTTCATGTATTTTAAGTTTACAACGCGTTAGCTAGTAGGATTTATATTATGCAGTTCTGTGGAATCTTTCATAGCACCTAGTTTAGTGCTAGACATAAAAAGTAGATGTTCAATGTCTCCTCTCTTTTTAGTGGATTCCTGGTTCACTGAATGGCATGTTGTTTTAAAAATAAAGGTACAATTTATTAGATATAACTGACTTTATTATTATTAGGGATTGAGCTTAGTACATGTAACAGGATACCCAAAGAACAGTGGCTTGAACAAGAGAGGGTTTTGTTTTGTTTTTTCCCTCATGACATGGGAAAGCATTTGGTGGCTTGATTACCAGGTAGAGGATGCCAGGTGGAAACCTTTGATTCTTTTGGTCTTTCACTCCTCATGAAAAAAATTGATATTATTGCCTGCATCCCAGGTACCATGAAGTACAAAGAAGGGCACAAGGCACATGCCAGCTGACTAAATCCCATTTAAAGAACTTTCCCTAGGAGCTCTACCCAGGGCCTGCACATACTTCTCGTTGGCCAGAACTTCCCTTACGTGTCCACCTCTGGCTGCTTGACTGATTCTGTTAAGCAATCAGAATTAAGACAGATATTTACTTCTGTCAATTTAAAGCTATTAAGTATCCCAAAATATGAGAGTCTGACTATGGGATCATTTACTTAAAATAGATATTGGCCAAAGTATGTTAAAAGTTATAAGTTATTTGGGGGGTTTTTTGTTGCCATTCATTGAGTATATTATATTCTAAGGTTATACTGCTATCTGTTAACTAATATTTGATTTCTTTTTCATTAACTCATTCACTCCTTGGTTTATAGCCTAAAGAATAGTTTGCATATGTTGTACTTTTGTACTTTTTCCCTCCCCTGTCAAGTCACACTTACATACTTCCTTTTTAGTTATAGAAATATTTAGTGAAATTAACATTATAATTGGGTCTTGAACTGCATCACACAAGATTGAGTGGTTGCCTGCATGTTTACTTCAGAATGGCCTGTAGAATACAATATTTTAAATGTTTTATTTGCTAACTGTAAGCTGTATTATTAAGTTATCAGTTTTAAAATGTGGAGACTAGCATTATTTTTCTTATAAATTATCATCAATCTATCCTTGAGATTCTTAGAAACAATCTTTTAATCATCAAAACCAACTTTAATTGTAATTCCCCTTGATGTAAATTAAGAATTTGTAAAACACATTGTCAGGTTAAGGTAGGAAGAAATTGACTAGTTTATAAAAACAATTTGAAAAATAATAGGAATAATATGCAATTTCAAAAGGTATATGCACAACGGATGATGTGATACATTATCAAATAATGTGGAAAGAAAATAATTTTAGCTACCAAAATGTTGATCATGTGGTCTTGAGTATCAGTATAATTGAAGTAATGTATAAGCAAGCACTTAAATGTTTTCTTAGTCTGCTTATATTCTTAACTGAAATTTTTAATGTAAATGTAGAATTTTTGTCCAGAAAGATATCTTAATATTAATAATTTATGTCATCCAATGTGTTTGCTGGATGTCGTCATTATTATTACTGCCATGTTGCCCACTGACCTCACCTACGACCGAACTATTTAAAAAGAAGAACATTAATTTCACATGTATCAAGCTTCAGTATGTTGTAAATCTCCTTAGGAATGAAAACTATTGAATATCCCTTTTATTTTTTAAGTCTTATATTTATATAATAGAGTCTGTGTAACCTAAGCTCCAAGGAGAAAGCACTCTCTGGCTTGTTTTCTGTATATTTGACTTTTCTTTTTCTTTTTTAACTTTTACAAAATTGTGGGAAGTGGGAGTAGAGGCCTCAAAATAATATAATAGAATTTTTATTCATTGGCTGAAATCTCTTAAAATAGTTGAACATTACTATTAAAAGTGTTTTAAATGGCCAGCGAGATTAAAAGATTTTTATAAACAAATTCCTCAGCAGGAGCTATACTATGTGCTATATATTTCAGGCTAATAATAAGGGCTTACTGTGGGTCAGTGTGTCATATCCCAGTGGTGTCTAGTGAGATGGAGGGTTATCTTATATGTCAGCTAGATAACCCTGTGAACAATTTCAAGCAGGCAAGGTAATGGGACTGAAATCTGAAATGAAGGTTGAAAGATACTGGAATATTGTTACATGTGAGAAGAATAACTTTTCAAAATAAATGTAGTCACCTTTTGACATCATTAGGCATATTTGATAATTTTAATAGCATATATTTTAGGTGAATAGATTGGATAAAGGATGAAGGATATCGAATATATAATTGCATGTTTAAATAGATAAATCGAAAATCACAAATTCTCCTATGCACAGAAGCTTTTATTAATAGAAAGCTGCTGAACAAAAATTGAAACTTTTTGTGTTCTCCATTATGAATGCTAAATTGGTCTTTCCTAACACTGGCAAGGTTTTGCCTTCTTAATTGCTACTTTGTTTCAAGTATGAAATTACTTCAACCTAAACATAAGTGCAAAAATATGGAAATCTTTAAAATTGCTCTGGATTACTATGTTTCCAGGACAATATTTTCATAAACCATTACATAAAATATTAATCCCTTTTTAAAAATTACAAATTCTTTCAAAGGTATTTAAGTCAGTCTTTACTTCCAAAGTAAATTTTCTAAAACTAAATATACACTTGATTTTAAGAATTTCTGTATTATGCATAAAAGGAATCCCAAGAAAATATTTATTTTAAAATATAGATATGCATTGCTTCGATATGAATCGAATAAGAAAATCCACATTTAGACTATTGTATATAAATCAGAATTTCAGAGAATATGTAGAGTCCCAATATAATTCAAGCATGTAGCAGTGGGATGAAATTATAAAGTTTTTTACAACATTTTATGTACATTTGATTACTTTGACTCTTAGTGTTACAAAGGCGATCTTTTTACACAGTGGATTTTACAAAAACGTATGTTGACTTACCCTTATTTTCTTGAAGCTCATAATATTGCAAGCCCCATAAATGAGGGACTTAGGAAGCCTTTGGTCAGCCAGTAGAGGCCACTCACAGCTTGCTACTAAAACTGGATGGCGAAGTGAAACTCTTTGCTATCACTGTTGGGCATCCTTCTGAGCTGATTTTTAGTTTCTTACTCAAAAAGAATAATTACCATGGAGCAATATCAAAAAAGTTGTTGCTGTATTTGTTTTTGAATTATGCAGTGATTAATCTTTTCTATTAAAGCATTTAGATCATTCGTTAGTACTGTATACCAGAAATGAGAATTTATGCACTTAATAATTAGAAGTATTATTTTTCTAATATACCAATAATTCTAAATTCTTAATTATTAATGCTAACGCATTTTCACTAGGAAAAAACTGTTTACAATGAAGATTTAAAATAAATGACATTGTTTAGTTTTAGGTTAAAAACATAATAATTGCTAATGTCATACATATAAATATATATGAAAGTATATTTCTAAATCTAGTCAGTTTAGTGTAATTTTCATTCTGTCAATTCTTGGAGAAATATATGTGCTACTATTACTTGAAAATGTACTGAGATTACTTCAAAATTGCCTGAAGTCTGTGTCTTCATCCACTACTCATTGTAATACTGGCAGCTCTAAGGGGAGCATCTTTCCCACAACACATGTACTGATTCCTGCTAGCAAGGCTAATCCTCAATTGAAACGAAAGCCTTGTGCTTCTCTGTGGTTTATTTCCTGTGATTTTTGTCTGTTTTTATAAAACCTTTCTAGTTTAAGGTTGTAATCAGACATTTAGATTGATATATGCTTTTGAAGGAAAAATAGTCAAAGTTCTCTAATTTTCTCCAAGTTCTTTCACCTATTCACATCATGGAGTGTTTACATCCCTCTAGGACAATTTTTAAATGTTGTACTACTTTTGCTGAAATGATTAGTAGTGGAGCCATTTACTATTCTTGTCAGTCTACCTATAACAGGTGCTGGCAACCCTTTTTAGTGATACCATGTACTGTCTGGCATGTAGGGTCTTACTCTGTCACCCAGGCAGAGTGCAGTGGTGCAATCACAGCTCCTCACTGCAGCCTCTAACTCCTGGGCTCAAGTGATCCACCCACATCAGCCTACCCAGTAGCTGGGGCTGCAGGCATGACCCCCATGCCTGTCTAATTTTTTTCTTATTTTTGTAGAGGCAGGGTCTTGCTGTGTTGCTCAGGCTGGTCTCAAATTCCTGGCTTCAAGTGATTCTCCTGCCTTGGTCACTCAAAGTGCTGGGATTACAGGCGTGAGCCACAGTGCCCGGCCTCTTGCCTGTGTTTAAAATAGCCTGCATGCTACCAGAAGTTACAGGCAAAGTCCACAGCGTTGTTGGCTGAAGGTTTTCCAAGGCCGGGCTTGGTGGCTCATGCCTGTAATCCTAGCACTCTGGGAGGCCGAGGCAGAAGGATCACTTGAGGTCAGGAGTTTGAGACCAGCCTGAGCAAGAGTGAGACCCTGTCTCTACCAAAAATTGAAAAACATTAACCAGGTGTGATGGTGCATGCATGTAGTCCCAGCTACTTGGGAGGCTGAGGCAGGAGGATCACTTGAGCCCCAGAGTTAGAGGCTGCAGTGAGCTATGATCATGCCACTGCATTCTACCCAGGGCAACAGAGCCAGACTCTGTCTCAAAAAAAAAAAAAAAAAAAAAAGATTTTCCAAGAATGTACGCTAGATTCAGGCCACTAACTCCTGGGGCAATTCCCCAAATACATAAAACACTTGTTTTGGTGTATTGTCTCGTTTTTGTAGTCCTCTTATAGGGGAAAAAGTAGTAGGTGGTGAATAGGACAATTTAGTTTCAAATCTAGCTCTATTCAGTGTCTTTAGGTTAGGGCATGTGCCTTCACTTCAGTGTTAGTTTCTTCCTCTGTTATTTGAGAATAATGATGTATCTTCACCCTAGGCACCTTGCTTGTGAAAACACTTTATAAACATGCAAAAGTTATAAAGAACAGAGGTATTATCATTAATGATACAAATAATATTTCTACCAATATATTAATTCTTGATGTATCATTTGTGAACATCATCATGCACTCTTTGTTGGTTTGTTCATGCTTTAAGTCCTTCCAAGAAAGACCAAAATTTGAATGGTAAAAATACAACACAATAATGTGGAACCCTTAACCTTCACTAACAGGTAAAAATCATCAGGTTGATTGATTTAAAAAAAATTCACTCACTGTGTTATATCCACTATAGTATAATTTTGATAATATGAAGGCTGTGAATACTATATGCCACATGGATCCTAATAAAAAGTTTATGGCAGCACAATTCACTATTGCTAGGTCGTGGAAACAACCCAAGTGTCCATCAATGCATGAGTGGATTATTAAAATTTGGTATATGTTTACAATGGAATATTACTCAATTTTAAGAAACAACAGTGAGCTAGCACCGTTTATATTATCCTGGATTAAGCTTAAGCCCATTATTCAAAGTGAGGTGACACAAGACTGGAAGAATGGGCCCCACTTGTACTCGCCATCAAATTGGGGCTCAAATAGTGGTGGTGTTCACTAGGGCTACAGGGGGTGTGTGGTAGAACCACATCTAAGCGATGTGGTGAGCACTGTGGAGGGGAGGGGCATGCTTGAAATGTAGTTGGGGAAGGGAATTAGGGGTCTCAATAGGGGGGAGGAAATCCTCTGAAACTGATTTATGTGATTAACTGTACATCTTGGTAAATTACTAATAATCATTTAATTGTACACTTAAAATGGAGTAAAGGCATGATATGTAAAGTATACTTCAATAAAATGTTGAATTTGGAAAAAAAAAAAGTTTTTCCCTAAAGGTCATAGCAATGCAAGCTCTGCTGATAAGAGAAAGATTGTTTGTAAATACTGGTCTTTTTTAAAGATATGAATGATGATGATAACCTGATGTATCTCTCGACACCATTATTAGGTTTTATAAAATTCCGAACTTTGAGGCATTTTCTTAGTCGGACAACCAAATTATATTATATAAACATAGTAATTTAATACAATAGTTTTTGAAATCTCAGGTAATCCAATTGTCCTCAGAAATGGTTCCTCTTCCTTCCTGAATATTCCTGCTAGGAGGACACTGTCTGAAGCTAAAACTCCTGGTAGGTAAGGACTAATAGTGGCCTCTCCCTGGTTTCAGATATATTACCAGGAACACATCAGACAATCTGCATGCACCTATAATTTTTTGGTTTTTTTTGTAGCCAGTGAAGAGGATTTTTCCTGGTCTCCTGTATAAACCCATATTTTACCTTAATAGAAATCCAGACAATTCTAGGTAAAATATGAATTATCACATGAATCATTTATTGATATTATTCTTAAAAAACAAAATAGCAACCTAAAAATCCCTTGGAATTAGAGGGGTTCCATAATGCGACTTTATCAAGACATCGAAAAGATTAGTTCAACATAACAATATAGCTAAAATCACCCCCCCGAATATGAACATATTGCTTATTGTATAGTAAATTTAAGCATGATTTTATGTATACGTGAGGTTACTAGTGAATATTTGTCGAATCGTATCAAGTAAGCAGTAGTGGGTGTAGAACGAGGAGCACTCAGTGGCTGTGCGAGGTGCTGGATCTCACTGGCGAGTGGGGAAGGATCAGATTAGGAAGAGCCTTGAATGGGCACCTCATTGGTTTTCACTCTGCTTTCAGTGCAGAGCCATGGATGGCTCTGGAATGAGAAAGTTGACACGTGAAAAGCTGCGATTTAGAAAGTTGAATTTGGCAAGTTGGTAAGATGAATTGGAGCAGAAGGAGATACATTGCATACAATTCCCTTCTTAGAGGTGGTTTTTTTTTCTTTTTATTCCTCTTAAATGAGATAACTACTTTGTTTCCCTTTAATCTTATAAATGATACCCAATGTATGCTACTCAGATGATCACTTTCCCTATTTGCTTTAAAAGCAATTCTAAAGTAATTTTTACTCTCTGTATGTTGCTTTAAAAGTAATCCTAATGTTATTTTCTTGAATATATTTCTCATCGCCAAATAGATTGTGCCTTTTGTGAATTGTGACCATCCTGTAATATTATGAGAATAGATGACACAATGGAATATTTTATTCATATTCCCAGCTACCTTGTAACAGAACTTTTAGAACATCAATCTATAAAAGCCAGGTTACCTCATTTGAAATGCTTTTGGAGAATCTTCTTTTATTCTTCCATATGAGGATGAAAGATAAACATGCAACACATTCATTTTAATAACTTAATTAAAATTAATTACCAAAAAACATTTAGAATATTATTTTCTTGGCTTTTTTTTTTTTTTTTTGAGACAGAATCTAACTCTGTTGTCTGGGCTAGAGGGTCGTGGCGTCAGCCTAGCTCACAGCAACCTCAAACTCCTGGACTCAGGCAATCCTCCTGCCTCAGCCTCCCGAGTAGCTGGGACTACAGGCATGCGCCACCATGCCTGGCTAATTTTTTCTATATATATTTTTAGTTGGCCAATTAATTTCTTTCTCATTTCAGTAGAGACGGGCTCTTGCTCTTGCTCAGGCTGGTTTCGAACTCCTGACCTTGAGCGATCCACTTGTACTCGGTAGGATTACAGGTGTGAGTCACCGCGCCCGGCCGGCTTTTTTTTTTTTTTCAATGAATGTAAATTTATAGACTAGCAACTAAAATAGGTTTCCTACCATCTTTGCCCTCCTCTTCTTACTTCTTACCCACAACTTAACAGTATATTTTTAAACCTGTTTTTGTGGCATTGTTTTCCTTAATATCTATCATATATATTTGACTGACACATTTGTTGAACATACTAGGGGTCTTCATGCAGAACATGCTAAACTTGAAAGGCTTGTTGCTTTCTTCAAAGATGTTGACTCAAATTAGTAATTGTCATAAGATAAGCAGGAAACTTCTGGGTCTTGACACACTGGCAGGGAGGCTCAGGCAGTGCCTCCCTACAGCCTGGAGGCCCGGCAGATTTGATTGACCAGTCCTCACAAAATTGAAAGGCTGCCTTTTGAATGGCAGCCTGCCACCATGAGTGTTTGTCAGTGTGGGCACTGAAGGAGAATAGCTTCGGAGGCAAATAGAATATATAGTCAGAAATCAGAGGATAGTTAAAGGGGAAAAGCTGTACTAAAGGGAGAGAAGAAAAGATGATGGTTTCTTGTACTTATGTGGGGACATAAAACTCCATTAATTTGCAGAAGGAATCTTAATTATTGAGCATATAAGTAGGATATTGTCCATATTGAGTAGTCTCTGTGTTAATCTTAACAAGACTATTGTGCCTCAGATAGGTTTACCTGATTTGGGAAGTGATTTGTTCAACTATGTAAGTTAAAAAATTGTTGTTAATACATCAGTGACGAAAGAAATAAAAAATTGCTTTTTGTGTGTCTAATGTACTTGAAAGAATAGATATTTTGTCATTGATATCATTTAGCTGACTTTTCAATATATTGGCACTTATTGATCTTATGAATTGACAGTGGTACTTGTACAACTTGTGTTAAGTTTTCATCTCTCACTATTACATTCCTGTTTTTGAGGTTGATAACTTGATTTTAAATAGCAGCAGAAACTAAAACCTACGTGATCTTTTAGCATCATGACATGAAGTTATGTTATCTAGAAGGCATCTATTCCTTTCCAGCTTTGAGCTTACTTTTTAAAAATTTGTGTAGTAAATGTAGGTAATGAAAAGAAATACACCTACTTTATTTAGGATCATAGTCATTATTGTGTAGTAATATTTAACAAATGAATCATAAGAATTCAGGGCATATAACGTGATGTCTAAGGTTATCATCACTAAATATTGGCTAATTACATAAATGATTGTCTCCAGAGTTTTAACAATTACAGGTATTAGATTGTGGAGATACTGTTTCTCATGAAGGACAGAATACCTGTTCCTTAGCCAATCTTTTGAAATAAAATTTATTTTTTTTTTACTAACAACTTTACTATGTGTATATTTTATTAGATATTTAAAGTGATATGACTTTTTAAAATTTGTAATTTCTAAGATATTTCTGAAATTATTGGAAGGCATATATTTTAGAGAATAAAATAATCACCATACTTAATAAAATAATCACCATACTTGTTTACTAGAAATTAATATTTTGATTTGATGTTTAAAACTGCTTCATTTTTATTTTATAAGGATTATTATCTACCCTGAATTAATGAGACCATTTTAGAAAGAATTCTTTAAGTATGTTTATTGAAGTTTTATAATACTTGAAATATTGTCCTATTAATCATATTAAACATGTTTCAAAGTTTAAAATCCACTAGAACTTCAGTATAATACCGAAGCTGAATTCTATATTAAAGATATTATTCTCAGATTTTAGGTAAGAGTGTCTAGTTGCTGAGGTAACAAAAGGATCCCATCTTAAGAGCATTTTACTTTTGAGGCAGACCACTGACATCGAACCTGGAAAAGATCATCATGTCTGGATCTCAGTATTGCTTTATTTCATTAAAAAAAAATTCTAGACTCTGCCTATTTTTGCATATTTTAAAAGAAAAACAAAAATTGACTTAACAATAGAGGCTGTTCACCTCTATTTTTTAAAGGGCCATGTACTAGGCAAATATGTAAAATCATTTAACTATCTACATTTGATACTGTAAATCTTTTGTGGGTTATTTGCTACAATTGAATTGAGCTTATAGCTTTTTAATACATACATGCAATCTCTGAGAAATACATAGCATGATTATTTCTGACTAGAGTGAAAGCTTACATTTGTATTATGGTATAAATTAGTTATAAATTCTGTTTTATTGTATTCAGTTGCATTGTTTTCATCAAGCAATTTATCACATGGGTGTATGTGAAATTTCTTCATTTATTAAATTTCAGATTATATATTTCAGACCAGAACAAGACCTAAACATTTTTCCATAAGTGTAGCTTCAGGTAAACAAGCAATTTTAGTCCTGAAAATAGCTTCTGCTTCTGTCAACACGTTGTTTATTTTTTCTCTGAGATAAAAAGTTCAGTTTTCTGATATTTGTACCAAGATAAAGTCAGTAAACAAGATTAATATAGTGTGGAAAAGGTTGTCAGCAGCCCTGGCAAAGGAAATAAGTTGCCTGTACATAGAACATACCGTAAACTGAATAAAAGTGTCAGGTCCACCATGAGATAATGTGATCATGAACCTCTAACAAAGCATGACATAGGCACAGTCGGCTTTTCTCATAGCCGCAGTGTAGAAAATGGATTACTGTATTCCAGGGATACCCACTGGAATAGCATGAAAACCCTATTTTGAGGTGAATGCAGGATGCAGTCCTGGAGTTGAGCCACATGTTTACCTGTGGTGCTCAAACCATAGGGTTATTATTGTCATCATCTGTGCACAGTTGCAATATTTGCATTTCGTGGAATTCCAGAGTCTGTGCCAGCATCCTTGTTAGTTAGCCAAGTGATACAAGAAGAAATAAGTGTTTAAAAAGTTAGTTTCTTTTTAGAGTCATTTACTGGCTTCATCGTGCCTTTTTTTTCTCCCCATTCTATTCAATTTAAATGGCACTTCTATAATTACAGAAGGATTTTTTATTACAGTAAAACATAACGTAAAGCCTTTTGCTGTAAATTTATTCCTTTTCGATTGTGATGGTAGATGCATTCATGTGTGGTGCTGTGTTTATTTTCCTGCGAGAACCTTCTGTAAGATAGGAAAGTTGTGAAATTCTAAAAAAAATGGAAGTAGCTTACTTCATCGAGAAAATATTTGAACTTTTCTTTGTCAGATTTTTAATTTTGTTTAGAAATAAAACCATGAAATATTGTTCTCTCAGGTGAAATTACATGTGTTTGTATATAAATACACAGATAACTCCTAAGTTTATGGCACAACTATAAAAAGGACTGTGCACTACTTCCAAGTCCTAAGGTTTTGTGTGCATTTAAGTGTGTACATTATAATACATGTTATTTTTATGAGCTAACTGTAAATACATTGGTCCTTGGAAATATCAACGGCTCAGCACTGATCTAAGTAAGCCTCTTTTTTCACATAAGATTAAATATATGCCTACTTTGACTATATTTGGAAATAAGAGTCACTGCTTCTTAAGAAAGATGTTTGAACTATTGTAAAGATACTTTTAAAATAGTCGTAAAATTCTAGCAAAGGAGCTACATTAGACTAAAATAAGTAGAGCATTCTTACGAGGAATTAAATGATACTTTTGGTCTGTGTAATTTTGTCTGAGGTTTGAGAATTAATGTTCTATTCTCCATTTTAGAGTGATGTCCTCTGACAGTTATGTTGCTGTTATCCATGGTCCTTCTACAAACCAGTCTGTGACTTATTTATTCTGTTTAAATCTTCCTTTAGGTCCCCACTCCTGGCCCAGTCAGTAACAAGAGGATGGTTCACTTTTCTCCAGATTCTCATCACCATGAGTGAGTACTCACTGTGTTTATATAACCTTGTTAGGGTATCCTACTTATTTCTTTTGAAAAACTGTTAGCTGTTTCTAGTAAAGGTGGTTTAATTTGTACCTATTTTTGAGAAGAGTAAATACAATTGTAACAATGCAAGAACAATTTAAATGAAAACCATAACAGAAATTTAAGTAAAGGTTTTTATTCCTTTATGTGTGATAGAATTTGAAATTCATACATTATTGACATTTTGTAATATCTTAAAACATGTAAGCTTTCATTACATTGAGTAGCATCACACTCTCCCTACTCCTTATGTGCCCCAACCCTTTTAAAATAATAAAATGAAGAGTAAGAGACTGATTTTCTCAATACTCCCCTACTCTCTGTTCCTGCCCAGTATTTGGTAATAATATTAAAGCACTGTGAAGGGACCAGAATATACTTCCATTTAGCAACAAAAAGAAAGAGACTGCTTTACTAGATAATTTCAGAAAATTAAGCGTTGGAGCTTTGAGTTTGGTAAATTATTGGTTGAATGTCTAGATGCTAATTCTGTTTCTAAATACATCTTTGTTAGGAAAACTTAAATAGTTTTATATTTTATCTCAATACCATGTCTCCTGTAAACTTGGTTGAACTTTAGAAAGTCCACAAAGTAAGGGAAGAAAGACATGAATTAATTTATTGAATGAATTTTTTAGCAATCATATTAAAATCCATTAGTTTCTATTTTTTCAAATACACTCCTTAACAAACACAAAACAGAAACTGTCGTTCAGATATAGCAAAATGATATCATAATCTTCCCCTTTGTCTTCCCTGATTTAATTCATTTTTATTATCCTGAAAGACCTCTCTTTTTTTCCTCAAACAGAAAAAAACAAAAACAGAAAGCAGAGAGTAAAGCATTTATTATCTCAGAATGACAGCCAAAAGTTTTGTATATTTTCTTCTTATTTTCTCTTCTAGTAAAAAAACAAAAACTCAGGCAGGTACATTTAAAGCACTTTTAAACCCCAAATTGCATTTGGTAAAGATTATAAATGCTCTGCGGGCAGACAAGTGCCACATCTCTTTATCACCAGTGTGGTCCCAGTGCTAGCACAGTGCCTGGCATATTGTACACAGTCAGAAATATTAATAGTTGTTGAATGAATGTAGACATGAAAGTATGAATTTAAAATAGGACAAATTGGATAGTGTCAACTGCAGTATATGCCATGCCACTGCCTGTTTGCATTTAGGGGTCCCAAATGTGATTTTCGAAACTGAAATTTCCCAATGATAAGACTTTCATTCAATTCATTGTATTTCATAGGCTCTTTTATACTAGCAAGTCTATGTTTTCATCCCTCTCTTCAGGCCTATCCCATACCAAAGTAGAACAAATGGGGAAACTGCCACCTTAAAGGCCCCTCTCTTGACAAGGAGAAGCCACAGAACACTGCATCATGGGAATTTTCTTTTACACAAATGATTAAGTACACAGGCAACTTTGTACAGACAGACACGCAGGCACATGCACATACAGAATCCGGAGTCCCAGATACATTGCCTTGAGTTGGCACCCTTGTAGGGACTGGCCTGTCTGTCTGCTTTAAGATGTACCCCATTTTGCTTCAGTTTGTCTCTTCTATTTCCCTAGGAGAAAACTCCAATATTTGAAATTTTTCTATGATTTCCTTTAACAGAAGAAGGTATATGGTCAGTGTACTCTGCATGGACAGAGTTTTAATTATGTGCTTCAGCAACTGTCTAGGTGAAATAAATGGTTCCATACTGCCTCCTGCCCCTCTTCCATTCAACCAGCTCCCGAGTCAGACACATGCATCTCATAGTAGAAAAACAAAAGTATTCATACCCTCTGGTTCTTGCTTTTCACAATTGCCTTTCTCCTACTTTAGGAAAAAAAGACACCCCCACCAATTCTTATCTTACTTTGGTGGATAGTGTAAAATTCTTCTGGGTTCCAGAGATATTTCCAATGTTGTGCTGGTATTGGTGTTGAGGGGTTGAATCTAATGACTAAGTTATAAAGCATTTTGCAAATTAGGTAGGTAGTTTCTAATTCTTTTCTTTCAGTAGCTAGTAGACTATTAAAAATATTCCTTAATCTGGAGATTATTATATGACCTTTGGAATAAATCTCTGAAGGAGTTCAAATAATCAAGTGACTTTATTAACCAAATTCCTTTTATTTCCATTTATCAACCTGTGTGAACAAGGTTTCTGAGCACTCAAATCTATAAAAATAAAATACAGCAATATAATTGATGCTAAAAGTAATATTCATCAGTTTCTATGTGAACTAATTGGAGTGGAAAGCTCATTCATGATGCCTTTCTAATAAAATTTTATTTTTTATGTTTAACATTATCAAAATATATTTGTGCTGGTTTAAATAATTGAATACTATTGGTGACAATTTCAAACCCTAAAGGACTGATTGCTATCAACTACCAATAAGTATTACCAGCATTTACTGACACACCTTTCAAAATAATTTTTAACTAGTCTTAAGAGTCACAGAGATTTCAGGCCAGGCGCTGTGGCTCACGCCTGTAATCCTAGCACTCTGGGAGGCCGAGGCGGGTGGATCGTTCAAGGTCAGGAGTTAGAAACCAGCCTGAGCAAGAGTGAGACCCCGTCTCTACTATAAATAGAAAGAAATTAATTGGCCAACTAAAAATATATATAGAAAAAATTAGCCGGGCATG
>CAUYRT010059514.1:0-23222 GCA_963574885.1 Lepilemur ruficaudatus | reverse complement strand
CTCATTAAGTATAGTCCTTAATGTCACTAGATAGATAACTCTAACTGCTTGCCCCTTTAAGAAAGGGTAGTTCTGGAATCTAAAGGTCTTACCAGATATAGTTTGACTTTGGACATCCTCTGTGTATTAACAGTAAGTCAGCCATATACCAATTGCAATTTTAAACCATTTATTTTAACTTTTTTAAGGGACAGATTAACAACAATGTATTTCATTTTATATGACTTCCTAAAGATAGCTTAAACAGAACATTAGTACTTTTTATCCAAAGTAAAACTTCATAGATGGTCTTCATTTACTTTTAACCCAAGAAACCACTTCTATTTAGTTACTATGCCATTTTTCCTTTCTTCGGGATTCAGCTCAAGGAGCATGTCCTACATTAGGTTTTAACCTCCCATTTTAACGTTGATGCATAACTCTTTTTTATGAACTCTTACAGCACTCATTTTTCTTCATATTGCTATATAATTATATAAATGTATTAGAGAAAAGGAAGATATTGTTTTTCTATATTCCCTAAGGCAAATAGAGGTATAGCAGACATATCTTAGGGTCTAATTATCAACAAAATTAAATTAAATTAAGATAAATTGCTTATTTTTTTAGCCAACCAAAGCTATTGGAAGTGCTCCATGTATGCTGTAATAATCATGACACCAATATTTTCCACTCACATTTCCTCTACCCTTATTATCACCCTGCCCTGTATCCTCGAACCAAAGCACCTCTTATTTGACAAAGCTTTGTTTAGCTTTCAAGGGTTGCACCAAGTTTTTTGATAGCCAGCTCAAGCAATGAAATGGAAGGGCATTTGGCATGTGGGTGTATTAATCTTACTAGGCTGCCATAACAAAATGCCATAGACTGGGGGCCTTAACCAACAGAAATTTATTTTCTCAGAACCTAGAGACTGCAAGTCCAAGATCAAGGTGCCAACTTGGTTGGAGTCTAATGCAGGCTCTCCTCCTGGCTTGCAGATGGCCGCCTTCACCCTATATGCTCAAATGGCCTTTCCGTGGTTTCTTGTGTGCAAAGAGAAATAACAAGTTCTCTGGTGTCTACTTTTATAACAGCACAAATCCCACCAAAAGGGCCCGACCCTCATGACCTCATTTAGCCCTTCCCAAAGGGCCCATCTCCAAATACCATCCCATGAGGGGTTAGGGCTTCAATATGTGAATTTTGGATGGAAACAAACATTCAGTCCATAACAATTGGAAAAAGCAAAGACTTAGAATTAGCTTGGCCTAGGTTCAAATCCTTGTTCTATTTCAGAGGTATGTGACTTTGGATGTTTCACACTCATAGACTTCCTTAACTGTGAAAGGAAGATATCAATACTAATTTCATCATCATGATCATCCTCGTCATGACTTAAATAATTTTTGAATATTTACTATGCATTAATAATTCTTCCAATGTCTTTACATGTATGAAATTATTTAATTCTCAGAATAACCTAATGGTATTATTAGCCCGATTTTATATATTAGGAAACTGAGGTACAAAGAGCATAAGTTACTTCACAGATTTAAGTACTAAATAAATATGTAAAATACCCAATGCATAGTGAAATTCTAGTTCCATTTCCTTTACATATGTAATAAGTTGTCAAGGAAATCAAAATAGTAAATATTTATGTCACCAAGAAAAGAACTGTTATAACTGGCATACTTTGCCAATTCAAAGTATTATCCCCTAAAAATACCAACTTGTTTTTACTTCAAGACCACACAAATGAACTTATCACATCACATTGTTAGGTTTTAAGCAAACTAATAAATTTGCTGTAAGAGGTATTTGAGATTTTTTTTTTCCATTTCTGGTAATCTTAAACTTCAGACCTTATCAGTATCAATTCTTATTAATTTAACAGTGTTATCTATCCAGTATAATTCCTCTTAACGTTTATTGCCTTTAGAAACAATTGATTCGAATATTAGAATATCCCTGATTTATTTATATGTTTAAATTTTCCATGCCGATTTAAGAGTAAAATACCCTTATGATTGCCAATATAAAAAGAAGAGATGGGGAAAGACATTTGCTATTGAAAATGTTTTCTTCAAAACATTCTTAAATTCAAGACAATCCTTATATGTCTAAGCAATTGCTGGCTCTAATTTCTTTCTTTTAAGTTTAGAATATTTCCTTACATATTCAGGTATGTTTCTTCAGTATACCAGTAGGATATCAATTTTATAAATCAAATTAGAACTTCTTGATCTTGACTGCACATTAGAATCTCTAAGAACTTTTCAAAAAATGACCATGTCCAGGTCTCACTCTTGATCAACTGATTTAAAATATCTGGGGGTAGATTCTGGACATAAGTATTCTGTAAAAAATTTTTAGTTGATTTTTATGTGCAATGATCAATGCAAATGTTCAAAGTTAACAGCAGGCACATGCATTCACATACATAGTAAAATACTTGTTGGTTTATGCATACCCTAAGTCTTCCCTTAATTAACAGATATAAAGAATGCAGCCTCAACAAGTTTCCTATAATCAAATCTATAATACTCATTCTCCTGGTTTTTCTCCTGTTTTTTCTGAATCCTCCTTCTTCATCTTCTCTTCAGGCTCATCTTCCCCTGACAAGTTAATAAATACTGGACCTCAGGGTTTAGTCCTAGGCCATAATCTTATGCTGTAGCCTTTCCCCCATATGATTTCAATCAACCTCATTATTTCAGTTATCCTGTTTGTATTGACAGTTCCCAAATGTATATCTCTGGCATCGTAAACCCCCAAACTCAATCTGCTTCCACAGTTCCCTATTACATTAATTTCCCATAACCATTATTCCATAAGCCAAAAATCTAGGAGCATCTGTGAAATCTCAGTCCGTGTCGTACCCCATAGAAGTCTTGTTAATTGTACCTCCTGTTTACTCCCAAATTAATGCTCACCTATTTTTACTACTCTTACTCTAATTGAAGCTACTCACATTTTTCACCAAGAAACTGCAGCAGCCCCTTAACTTTTCTCCCCACATCCACTTTTGCTTCATTCCAACTAGTTTTTCATGTTGTACTCAAGCGATCTTCTCAAAATTAAAACCTATTTGAATTTGTTTTCAAAGATATTTATTTTATCAGTCTCTGGAGAAAGAACAGAATCATTACAATTGGCTAAGCCTAATAGAGCTTCACTCCTAGGGCTGAGGAAATGTACTAAAGCACAAGGCCTACTGTCAGTTGAACAAAAATAATATTCTCCTACTGAGGAAGAGAAGGGGTTGACAGCCAACACATCTGCCTCCCTGCCATTTAGTGAGGAACCCCTATGAACACATCATTCTATTGTACTTTGCTTGATTGCTATTCAAATGTATACTTTGACATATGTAGCCAATTTTTACAAGAACAGCCTTTTGTTGGATTAATATAATAGTGACATTTAAATGGCCCACAATTTTTACATAGTCCTCCTTCTGAAAGCTGCGAACTACAATCACAGGTAGGACACAAGCTACTTTCCACTGTCTAACTAGGATTGCTGTTATGTCAAACTTGAGCATTTCCTTCTCCTGGGAATGTAAATGGTCCACAAAGAACAAATAACTTTCTTTATTTTCAGTATGTTTGCACCTTTTTGTTTGATAGGATTAGTCATTCAGCTTTCTTTCCCTATTTCCGTGTTCTCCTACTGACTCTATTGCCAGCACCACCACATCTCATTTCTCTCACTTTCTGCCTGTTTGTTCCTCATTGTTTCTCTTTTTCCTTTAATACATTCCAGACACACATTTTATGTGTACTCAACATATGCAGTAACTGTGAATTCCAATCATCAAGACAATTGGAAAACCTTAGAACAGACAAAAAGAAAAGCCCTGCAATAATTCTGTGAAATTTCATTCTTGTTTACTGAGTCGGTGGTTTGTAGTGACTCTGCAGGGGATTACCTCTATAAATCTATGGTATATGCTGTTGAGTTTTAAGGTCAGTAAACACTGTGATTGACCATAGATAAACTAAACCGGAGGTGAACTTTGTTTTTCTTGGTTTTTCAATCCATATTCTTTGTCCACATTTTATTTTTCAGAATAACAACTATTGCCTCACTCCCAAGCATTGCTTCACTTCTGTATTTCACTGCTTCAAAGGGCCCTCATGATAGCACCCTGCTGAACCTTTATCTTTGGATTTTTTTAAATCTACCTATGGCCAATGGCAGGGCTCTGATTTACTATTTGGCAATATGTACATAACATCAAAAATTACTGGTCATGCCTCATTTAAGCCCTACTATCTCAATAAGACAAATTACATAAATTAGAACTATCAAATCAAGGTTATTATGGAAATTCCCCAGACTATATTTTAATTTTAACAGTAAGCCCTTAGAAAATACACCAGTGACCAGAGGGTGGTCATAGGTACTGGAATCTGGAGGCAGGTCTCAAAAATTTGCTCCATTCATATGGATTCTCAAATTGTATGACTACAATTATGCTATAAAAGTGAGTGAGAAAGCTGATAGTAAACTTTGCACATACCATGGTATAATAGTAAGATTATATGTGGATGAGAAACGTAATAAAACACAAAGTCAATAAGGTAAATCTGGGAAGTAGATTCACATTTCAGAAAAATGAAAGTTGTGTCGGAACCTACTAAATATGTCATTTTTTCTAAAGAAATGAATCATTTAAAGCTGTGTTGATAGAGGTAAACTGGTCTTCAATATAGATGTACTGGCTAGAATATTAGTGCTCTTTTGGGAAAAGTAGTGACTAGAAGGGAACATGACAGAAATTTCTAAGGTCTTGATAATGTTCTGTGAAATTTCATTGAGCTGTATTTTATAGTTTATACATGTGCACGCACATGTGTGTATACCTAATATATGTATATATATTGAAAAAATATGCATACACACATATATTCAATTTCAAAGTTTTTTTAATGTTTCGAGAATTTTCAAGTGTGATCTTTTTAGTCAAGCTTGTCTCTTTTTCATGTAGGCCTATTCATTCTAATTTTGTATTCCTTTTAGTCTCTGTTTTCAACCTGATTTTTTTAGTTTATCCAATTCTGAGTGGGCAATAACTGAGTTTAGCAGGTTTGCTGAGTTGAAGGAAATCAATAAAACCTGCAGTAATAAATCTGCCTGGACAGGATAAGTTCATAAATCATTGCAACCTCTCTGCCCCATGAGGCAGCCTCAACATGGATCAGTGATAAGAACCACTTGTACCTGAATGCAGTCAAACGTTTTCACTAGACCTAAATAGCTCAAGGTTCTTCCACTTCTTCCATTGTAAGTGAGGGTAAAAACCCAAGAGCCAGACAAATTCATAGGAATTTAGAATTTCAACACATTTTAGAGATCATTAATCACAACCCTTTCATTTCATAAATGAGTAAACAGTAGCCAAGAAATTAAATGACATGTTTAAGGACTTTAGAACTAATTAGTGACAGCAGAAGAATCAGACCTAAAGTTTCCCAATTCCCAGGTCATATTTCTCTGAGCTTCCTTCTCCCCCTCATAAAAAGCTCTGTTATACACACAGGAGTCCCTTTTATCTTCAAAGGGTATGTTCCAAGAACTCCATCAAATGCCTGAGATTGCAGATATTATCAGACCCTACATATAACTATGCATAAATTTCTTTTTCCTTCTTCACAATTTCATGGAAGAAGATTCATTCTTATTGTAGTCTTAACAACCTCAGCATACAATTTTTTTTCTTTCTTCATTAAGTTAAGAACATTTACCTTTTTAGTTAAGAAAAGTGCTTTACAGCTTCTCTTTGGCATGGCCAAATTGCCAACATCACTACTCTTGTGCTTTGGGGCCATTATTAAGTAAAATAAGGGTAACTTGATCATAAATAAACACTGCAATATCAGGACAGTTGATCTGATAACCAGGAGGGCTATTAAGTGACTAACAGGCAGGTAGCATAGACAACATGGGTAGGCTGGACAGAGATGATTCATGTCTCAGGTAGGAGGGGGTGAAATGGCACACGATTTTACCACAGTACTCGGAACAGCATACAATTTAAAATTTATGAATTTATGAATTTGCTGTGGAGTTTCCCTATTAATTGACCTCCAAATATTCTAAAATTGCTTTAGAACATTTTCATCTATTAGAATGTGTGAATCTTCACTATTAAATAGGTGCTTCTTTCATTTACTTGACATTATTGAGGATCTACTCTATGCCATACACTATAATTGGTGTTCGCTATTCAGAAATAAACAGAGAAATGGTATTTGACCTTGTAGTGCCTTGGGTCAATTGAGGGAAACAGATAGATATTAAGATAATTATCATAAAAATAAGTACATGTAATAAAGAGTTTGACTCTGTTTTTAATATTTGATTGCCAACAGCTTTAAAAACCAACCACTTCCTCTTCCTGTTCTGCCCTATGGGTAAGCAGATAAGAAAGACCCAGTACTCTCTCCTTTGTGCCAGTGTGCCAGTGGGAAATATAAAAATATATATAAGTATACACACACACACACACACACTACACACATGCATAAACATGTGAAAACTATCAACAAGAAAAGTGTACTTTATTTTTTAGCAAACACTCAATTATTTTAAAATATTTATTGAATACCTCCTATGTGCTGGAAACAGTATTAGGTATTGGGAATTAAAGATTAAACAAGACAGACATGGCTCCTCACCAAACTTACAGAAGAAAGAAGGGGATTAAACAAATCATTAAAGTGGAATGGGTCAGTGAAATGGGTGAGATGGGGAACTGGCAGGCAGTGCTTTGGGCATTGCTTTGGGCATTGCTTCAGGCATTGCTTAATTGTGCAGGCATTATTTCACTGAGTCAGAAAGTCTCAAAACAAAGTTTCAAACTACCCTGATCAAAACAAGATGGAGGCAGGACAAGTTCTAACAGGTTAGAACCAAAATGGTGGAGAAATTGACCACCTCTTGACTTTACAGCTTACCTTACATTATATACTTCATCGTCACAAAATTTTCTAGGGAAATTTCCCACTTCCATCCTGTACCTGACACCATGACACTTTCTGTTTGGCCATATTTAGTCAAAAGGAGAGCATCACCTAATCCCATAAAACACCAACCATTGCCAAGAAATAACACGAATATTCCTCCCCTTGTTTAGCCTGTAATTAAGCTGTTGCTTAAATAAAGGGGCTAAAGGAAACATGGGGTCAATTCTCTTCTACAGGGAGAATTAGCCTGTACTCTGTCTGCAGAGTGGACTTTCTATATTTTCTGAATAAATTTCACTTTCACTTTATACTGTCAGCTCACTCCTGAATTCTTTGTTGTGCCAAGACAAGGACCCACTTGGATTCCAAGTGATTCTCAGCACTGGGAGTCACTTTCCTGTAACATAAGTATTATGTTAATAACAGGTAAGTACAGAAAACTATTAGTCTCAGACAGTCTCAAATATCAATAGTCATCCTTCTTTTCTACAATTAGGAACATTTTCACCCTCTTCCTAAGAGAGAAAACAAGCCCCATCACATTAGTGCATCCAACAAGAAATCCAGGAGCCTTTAGTAATTCAGTCCTCTGAAAATGTAGTTGTTCATGGATAAGTAATCTATAAATTAAAGTTATCTACTTCCAAAATAAATATACAGTAAGAGCTCACATTTAGAAAATTTCCATAGCAATTTCTCACATCCCTCTGACTAGCAATAGCAAACATGCTTTTCTCTGTAAGTAGAATCAATTCCTTTATTAGCCAACCTGGAAGCTTCTAGTTCTCGGCAAAGAATTCTTTGTCCATTATCCTCCATAGTCATATTTGACATACACTTTACAAAGAATGGTATTCGTAAGGGATTTTACAGACCACTTATGCAAATTTAAGGACCAGACATTGTTTTAGGTCAGGCTTGTAGGTTCTTTGGCAAAGCAAGTCTCAGAAAACTTGGCAGAGTTGAAATTCATTTCCAGTTAACTTCATGCATGAGTTACTATAGCCCAAGTTCTCATGTAGCCACAATTTTTTCAGCCTCGAGACACTGGTATTGACCTCTGTGTTGTGCTCATTCCTCTCAATCTCAACTCTCTTAAGGCCCTCTGAAAATACAACTTTGAGTGGTGTTTTAGCCTAGGTCTCCTTTACACACAATACAGAGCTCAAGATGTTTCTTGTGTGCAAATAGTATATTTGGGAGTCTGTTTGCAAGGTGCAGGCATGTGGGATTGGAAATTGAATAGGGAAGGGAGAAAAGTAGTTTTAATAGCATCAACATTGCAGACGACTCGTTTTACGTGAGAGTTTCTGAAGAGGCTCATGAAATGCTTCTCAAAACTTTTGAGCATGAGGTGCATGAAGAGCATTCTGCCACTGCTTCACACTTTCCATTAGTTGAGGGTCACCCCAATTTCCCTGAGACACCAGTGTTGAAGAGCCTAAGGGGTCCTCGTCCAAAAAGAATAGCTCGAGGGCAGGAAGATATAAATACAAAGTACAGGCTTTGAGGTTGGGCCGTGTGATTTTTAATTTTATATATTAACTAGGCTAATGGCTCCCCAGATAGGTAGTAAAACATTATTTATAGGTGGATCTGTGAAGGTGTTTCTGGAAAAGATTAGCTTTGAATTAGTTGACCCCAGTAAAGAAGAAGGGCCTCACAGTGTGGGTAGACACCATCTAATCCTTTGAGGGCCTGAATTAAACAAAAAGGTGGAGGAAGGTGAATTCACTTCTGCCTGAGCTGGGACATCCATCTTCTCCTGCCCTCAAACACTGGTGCTCCTGATTCTCAGGCCCTCAGATTCAAACTGAATTACCACCAGCTTTTTTAGTTCTCCAGCTTGCAGAAAGTAGATTGCAAGAGTTCTCAGACATCACAATCACGTGAGCCAGTTCCTCTAATAGATATAGATATAGATAGATGTAGATACAGATATACAGGTAGATACGGATAGATAGCCAATAGCTTTGTTTCTCAACAGGTACCATCAGGCAAAGTGAGTCAAATCTTGCACAGAAATTTTCAATGTAACACACACTGGAATCAGAGATGAATTTAAGAGGAAATGAGGGAGTATATAAGAGATGACTGATACAGGTAGTGAAGTATTATCCTTAATCTGATGTTTGCTGCTGGACTGGCTCCCGTTGTCTTGCCTTAACTTTTAAAGAAAGATGTTTGAAAAAGACTTGAAGCCACAGTCATATTTTCTGCAAAGGCTACTGCTTTCCAGCCATGGCTTGAAACAGCTTCCATTTCAGATAGGAAAATAGTTGGATTTTTCTGCTCTGTCTGGTCCTACATTATACTCGCAATCAGTTTATATTACCAGCTGGAGGCAGATAGCGCTCCTTTTATCAAAGCAGTATTCCCTTCCATTTTGTTTGCAGGTTGGCTAACTTTAGCCTGAGTTCATCTCTCTCCCAAGAACTTGTTGAAAGCAGCAAGAAGCAGTAATACAACAATATTCTGAATATTTCCTTCCATATAGGAAATAAGAATGAGGCCTGCCCATAGCTGCCCTTTAAAATGTGGGAAGCAATAGTTTTAGAAACAATTGTATCACAGCATAACGAATTATCACCAACTTTCCAGGACACTGTATGGATTATATAGGGCAGGGCCTCCAGGTAAAGAGAAGAGGTCTTATGTCCAGAAGAGGAGTATTATCCAACACAAGAGACCCAGATGAAATGATTAGTGAAGTCAGAGGAAAGCCAAGAGATGGTGGAGGCACTGAAGCCACAGGTTGCAGATGCACACAGAGAGACTCACTGAGTCAAACACTCACAACAGCTTGGAAAATGAATTCTGAGAACTTACTACCGAGTTTGGCAATGAAGTGACCTTGAGTGACAGTGATGAGAAATGCTTTCTGTGAAACAGGTCTTTAGGCTGCTTGTTTTTCAGAGAATGTCCATTAATCCCATGGAAACTTTCTACACAGTCTCTTAAAAAATAATAAGAAAAGTCATTACTTTTCAGCATAATGGGGATGATTGGGGAAAAAAACAGTACTATTAATAAGATTAGTGAAAAATAGGTCACTCTTCAAGCCTAAGGGCACTATTTACTCAAAATATAATTTCAAAAGATCCACACACCTAAAGTAAATGATTGCTTACTGAGACATTTTTTAAAACAAATATTTGCTAATAATGGGAAAGAGCATGACTTTTTAATTCTTAAAATTATATCATTAATATAATTTAGCTAAATGTCACAGGAACACAGTTAATATTGAGAAATTAGAAATTTTAGTAATATGCAATGTTAGTTTATTATGAAAGTCAATGAGCAATCATGATCTTAAATTCTGATTTTCTACTATTCTATGTAGCTCCAGAATATTATGATATGCACAATTTAATTTTTATGTCAATTACAATTTAAAAATAACTATCATCAGTATTTAAAAAGGAGAGGGAAATATGCCACTACAGGGAACCTACTCAAAGAACTATGGGTAGGATTCCTTGTTGACATTATGTACATATTTAACTATATATTGCATTTATATAATTACACATATAGTTAAAAATTATAACAGACTTTGAACAGGACCTTTAAATAAATATGATTTAGGCAGTTAGTAGAACTGTTATATTCCATACAAATAACCCACTTGGTCTCTCTACTCTAGGACAGACTAGTTTTTCCAAGGGGAATTCTCAAACTCATTAGATACATGGGATTCGTTAATTAGTTTCATTTAACACCACAGAAAGGACTTGTTCGTGGCTATTTTACCCTCTTCTTTTTCTCTAGATGATTAGCTGGGTCCATTTTTAAATGGAAGATATACTCTTGATATTTAAATGTAGAGCATCTCTTCCTTTCAAATCTCAGCAAGAAAGGCATGCTTCAGTTTCTCTGAGGAAAGTTCTGACATCTAGCCCCTCCTTTGAAAGAGGAAGGAAGCCTGTTTTCCCTATTCTTTGGGTTCTTCCTCTCCTCAACACTGAGCTTCTTTATGCTTTTTCAGCCCAAAGGATAGTCTGTCTCATTCAAAATTTGGACTTTAAACAGTTAATGTAGGAAGTTAGTCTATAATAAAAAGAAAGAATAGATACAGAATTAGTTCTTAAATAGTATAAAATGTTGATCCCTCACTACATCAGAAAGCCTTCTTAGGACTTCACTGAATGGCAATAAAAAAAAATGTTTTAGCAACTCATTTGACAGTTCCATTAACAGGTTTTTATTCATAATAGTGAATCTAGGGCATGTATTGGTACAGGGCAATTAAAATTAAATAATATCCAAATATATTTTAAATTGCTTAATTAACATAATATTAATAATATAATTATATAATATAATCTTACCCAATTTTTTGATATGATTAGATGTAATTTAAAAATTTTTTGTGTTAAGATAATTTTAATAACTTCTAGGCATGATCCAGTTAGAAGCCCTCCTGAAGTTGTGTTTCAAATGTCAAAAAAATAAAGTTTTCCAATTACTGGTGGTATAGATCCCGGGGAAGAAAACAGTCAGTGGATCTTGATTCACAGGAGCAAATGCCTAAAGATCTCTGATTTCTTAGGTTGGTTGAGCCATGGACAGTGGTTATCTGTGGGAATAAATGACCTAAGCACTAAGAATTGCAATGCTGGCAGTTCAGTAAATCTAAGTCATTAAGTAAGGGATAATAAGTAATAACCTGGAAGCTCAATATGGTGCACAAAGATGTGGATCAACAGTGGGTCAGCATCATCTAATCAATGGACAAGACCATTTACCTGCCACCAAATATGGCATCAAGAAGCAGTGACAGGAAGGAACTAATCAGAGTCTATGCTTGTCACACTTGAGTAAATGTTGGACTGACCCATTTGAACTGCCCAAAGTTTTAGGATCATTCAGGAGAGATTCCCATAGGAGGGGAATATTGATATATATAGTAATATGGCAAATAGGAGATTGAGCTCATTTAAAAGATGCATGATGGCATTTCCCACTCGAGTTAGTGAACAGTTCAGAGAACGTATCATATAGTGCTTTCACTGGTACCATTTTTTTTTAACTTTTCCTAAATTCTGATACAAAAAAAAAAACTATCTGTTAATCTACATTTTAGTTGGTGGGAATGTAAAGTAGCACAGACACTATGGAAAACAGTATGGAAGTTCCTCAGAAATTAAAAATAGAACTACCATCATATGATCCAGCAATCCCACTGCTGGGTATATATCTGAAAGAAAGGAAATCTGTATATTAATTAAAGAGCTATCTGTACTCCCATGTTTATTGCAGCACTATTCATAATAGCGAAGATATGGAATAGACCTACATGCCCATCAATGGTTGAATTGATAAAGAAAATGTAGCATATATACACAATGGAATATTATTCAGCCATCACAAAGAAATTAAATCTTGTCTATTGCAGCAACATGCATGACACTGGAGGTCACTATGTTAAGTGAATAAGCTAGACACAGACAAATTTCACATATTCTCACTCATATGTGGTAGCTAAAATGTGGATCTCATGGAGGGAGAGAGTAGAATGACAGTTACCAGAAGCTGGGAAAGGAAGAGGGGAGGGAATAATGAAGGGAAGTTGGTTAAGGGGTACAAAAATACCCCTTAGATGGAAGGAAATGTCTTAGTATTGGACTAGTACAGTACAAAAATTATAGTCAATATTAATTTATTATATAGTTCAAAATAGCTAGAAGAGAAGAATTGTAATGTTCTCAAAACAAAGAAAACATAAATGTTGGAGGTAAATATCCCAATTACCCTATTTGATCATTATACATTATATACAGGTATCAAAATATCATATGTACTCCCAAAATATGAACAACTATTATACATAATAAAAATCTACATTTTGTTATTTACAAGTGCTGCTGTGAAGGAAATGAACTGATTAAACAATGACTGAAGGAGGAGGCAACCTATTTTAGAAAAGGTAGCAGAAAAGGTCTCTCGAAGGAGATAATGTTAAAGCTGAAACAAGAGGAGTAGAAGCAAGCCAGATAAAGAGGAAGAATAAGAACATTACACAAAGAAGCTAGCCACTTAAAAGCCCTGCAATGGAAAACTGTATAGTGTGTCTGGGAAAATGGTCCACATACCAGTGTGGAGCAAATACACACTAGATGCAGTTGGGCAGATTTCTAGGGGCTAGAAATCTACAAAGGCAAGGATTTTTATTTTACTTTAGATGTAAAAAACCATTAAATAGTTTTGAGAAGATAGTTGAAATTATCAGACTTGTGTGGAATACTAGGTAGGAGGTTTTTCAAGTAGAACACAGGATAAATGATGGCATGGACTAAGATTTCTTCATATTCATTGCCACCATAAATAGCAAATATGAAGAGAAACAGGAATATATATAAAAATAGGAATATATATACACATATATGTGTATATGTTCGGAGATAAATTCTAGAGCAGCAGTTCCCAACCTTTTAGGCACAAAGGATGGGTTTCATGGAAGACAATTTTTCCAAGGAGGGTGGAGGGGGTTGGGTTGGGAGGAGGTGGAGCTCATGCGGTGATGCGAGCTATGGGGAGCCCAGCTGTAAATACAGACAAAGCTTTACTCATTCACTCACCCTGCCTGTTGGCTCATCTCCTGCTGTGCCGCCGGGTCCCTAAGTTTCATGGAAGACAATTTTTCCATGGACAAGGGTTGAGGGGAGCTCAGGTGGTGATGCCCAGCCCAGTTCCTAATAAGCTGCAGACCCAGTGCCCGGGGTTGGGGACCACAATTCTAGAGGACTCATGGATGCCTTCTATGTGAAAATGAAGGAAAAGTAAGGAATCAAGCATTATTCCTAGGTTTTTCTTTGCATTTATATGGATCATGATGCCATTCATTGAGCAAGGAAAGATTTATAGGATCTCGACCAGCTAATATAGAGTGATTTCACTACCTTAAATACAAAAGCGTATCCTATAAGTATGCTATCCTTCATGTAACAACGAAGTGAATGTAAGAAAATGCACATATATCTGCTCATTCTTGTGCAAAAGGAATTGAAGAAAGCATAAACTTAGTGCAATTATCGACAGGAAGTAGATGAAAACTGAGCAGAAAGAAAGGCAGAATGGGAATGGAGTGGAAGGGGTGAGAAGAAATGGCATTTCTATGAGTGTAACTTTTGTATAATTCTGACATTTTACCCGTAGAAAACTTTTACATCCCCAAATAAATAAATAATCAAAATCAAGCAGGATTTGGAAAGATCTCAAAATGGAAAAAACAGTAACAAATGAACCTAACTTCATTAGAAACAAATAATTAAATTACACTGAAGGAAGTAGGAGAAAACTAACCTAAGACTTTGGGAAACAGTGTTTTTACCACACATTTTTGGGGGGCTGTGCAGAGTCTCACTGTGTTGCCCAGCCTAGAGTGCTGTGGGTGATCGTAGCTCACTGCAACCTCAAACTCCTGGGCTCATGCAATTCTCCTGCCTCAGCCTCCCAAGTAGCTGTGACTACAGATGAGTGCCAGCACGTCCAGTTAATTTTTCTGTTTTTTGTAGAGATGGGGTCTTGCTCTTCCTCAGACTGGTCTTGAACTCCTAGCCTGGTGCAATCTTTCTGCCTCGGCCTCCCAAAGCGCTAGGATTACGAGCATATACTTTTGACCTTACACATACAGTAAGTCTAAAGACAAAAAGAACTGAACACAAATGTTGGACTTGTTAAACATTTTTTCACAATTCTTAAGCTCTTATGTGTTATATATTCTAGGACTGAGCAAATATGTAAATAGATTGTGGATAATGAGAAGAATCAGGTTTCTTACTGGTAAAGAAAGGAATTACAAATGAAGAAAGGGTGGGAAAAGGTAAAAGCAACCTTATGTGTTGGATCGGAATTGAGGTGTCAGTTTGAACTTATGATTTTATAGACAGATATCCATATAGATATACATACATATCTACACATACACACACACATACACCCAGAGATAAATATAAAAATAGACACAGATATTTGCATGTGTATGTATTCACATGTATGCTCTTAGCTCTGTCTGCGGAAAGGAATATGGGGTAGCTTGGAAAGCAATGACTATGCCTCACATCAAGATTCTGATTTGTAAATACTATTATTTAATTCAAGGAACCAAAACTATTTTTTTATTTTCTCATTTATTCATTTACATTATTTTTTTGCAAAATAAAATAAAATAAAACCTCAGGAGCTAAGTTGAAAAGAAGGTTATAAATATGATAAAAATCTAAGAATATTCATGTTAGAACAAAAAATAAGAATACCCAAGTGCCATTCCTAGGTGAAGATGCTATAAGAAGAAAAGTACTTTATGAAATATTATCTATTTTATATCTATTCCTTTTATAACTTCTCATTAAATGACAAAAATATTTTATTTACATGATTAAAACGCAGTTTTGGAATATCTGATTAAATTTACTATTGAAATATGTCATTAATATTGAATAATAATAAAATAAATTTTAATTGCTAAGAAAGTGAACTGAAAAAAATTCTGGGTTCTTTCAACCTCTGGAAAATTCCATCAGTCAGTCAAGTTTGACTTATGAAGGAACCAGAACTTTTTGAAGAAATAATTGATTCAGGGCCAGTATAGGGAAAGTAAAAGGCGGGTCTGGAACATTTTGTGGTGCCATATAGTAAGGTACTACTCAGAAAAGTGTATGGCCATGTAGAAAAACAGCCAGGAGACAGCTTGAAGGAGTACCAACAACCAAATCTGGAACCATCTGAGCAACAGAGCAATTAATGATAGCAATGGATTTTAACTCATAGTATAAAACAAATATCTATAAATTAATGTTGATATAAATAAATAAATAAATGGGAAGGAACAGTGTTTCCTTATAGTTAAATTATAATTAATAACTGTAGAAGAAATGATGCAAATTGAAAATGACCATTTGTGAAACACCACAGTAAATTTTGGGGTGAATGCTAAATTAGTATGGGAAAATGAAACAAGAAATAGAACATTTGAGCTATCTCAAATTATGACCTCAGAAGTTGCTTTTTAGCATAGTAATTTTGCAGCTGTCACTATACCCAAGTCATCAAAGTTAACATCACTAAGGAATGAGACATTTGGATTTCTTGTACTCCCTAATATGGCACATGGAGAAGGGCATAACGTCACTCCTGTGGTGTGCCTGTCAAGTAACACATCACCTCAGTGTAACCATGAGAAGATATCGAACAAACCCAAACTGAGGAGCAGTCTACAGAATAAATTGCTAGGATTCTCCATAAACTCAAGGTCATGAAAGGCTGAGGAACTATTCTACATCGGAGGAGAATAAGGAGACATGGAAAATACCTGTAATAAATGATCCTGGATTTGAGCCTAGACCCAGGGACAATAGGCAATATTTGAATATGGTATGATAATTAGTTACTAGTATTTTGTCAACATAAATTTCCTGCTTTCAATAATTGTACTACAGTTATTATGTAAAATGTTAACATTTGGGGAAGTTGGATAAAAGCTGTATAGGAACTCATGCTACTAGGTTTGAAATTTTTGGTGAGTTAAACTTTATGTGACAGTTTAATAAAAGCTTAGTTTGAAAATTTCTGATCCTCTTTTAATTTCCTTATGAAGGAAAGCATCTTTTTTGGGACTATCACTAACTCAATGGGAAAAATAAAATTTACAAAATATCAACTGGGCACGGTGGCTCACACCTGCAATCCCAGAGCTTTAGGAGGCCAAGATGGGAAAATCACTTGAGGCCAGGAGTTCAAGACCAGCCTGGGTAACATAGAGACCCTGTCGCTACAAAAAAATATATATAAATTAACTGGGCATGGTAGTGTGTGCCTATAGTTGCAGCTACTTGGGAGACTGAAACAGGAGGATCACTTGAGCCCAAGAGTTCAAGGTTGCAGTAAGCTGGGTCATGCCAATGTACTCCATCCTGGGTAACACAGTGAACCATGTCTCAAAAAAAAAAAAAATTACAAAAGTTCAATCCTAATACTCATAATGTGTGGCACAAGAAATGATCAATTCTGAGTGGCCTTTTCAAGACATCATATAATTATCATGATGGGTGAAATGCATGAACTACACAAGTTTATGAGGAGTTAGAAAACCATAGAATCCTAGGCTTTTCTGAATATAAAGTCTTTTAAATTTTACTTTTTCAAGTTCTTGGCTTCAACCTATGCCAAAACATTTACGGACAGGAAGTTCACGATACTATGCAGTCTGTTTATTGTTAAAGGTTCTAATTGTTAAAATTGTTATTGTTTTTAATCAACTTGAATGTTGCTCATTAGTCTAAAGTATTCAGTTTGAAACAGCCTAATTCCCCGCCCCCCCCCCACCAGGACAACTTCTCAAATATTTTAGAGACACCGAGATACCACCTAGTTCCCTCCTAGACTTTTTTTTTTTTTTTTTCTGAGTCTCACTCTGTTGCCTGGGCTAGAGTGCCGTGGCATCAGCCTAGCTCACAGCAACCTCAAACTCCTGGGCTCAAGCAATCCTCCTGCCTCAGCCTCCCCAGTAGCTGGGACTACAAGCATGTGCCACCATGCCCAGCTAATTTTTTCTATTTTTGGTAGAGATGGGGTCTGGCTCTTGCTCAGGCTGGTCTCGAACTCCTGAGCTCAAACAATCCGCCTGCCTTGGCCTCCCAGGATTATAGGTGTGAGCCACCGCGCCAGGCCTCCCTCCTAGTTTTGTCTCATCTTATTTTCTCCAAGTCTGTTTAGCTATTTCTCATATATTTTAGATTTCAAACACTTTATGGCACTGAGCATTCTTTTAGCATAATAACTTACTTGTCAATGTAGTATTTTAAACCTGAAAGGGGTTGTTTACTCTTATATGTAGAAAATTCCAACACAAAATTTTCAATCAGGCAATAATTCTTTACTTAATGTGATTTATATACACCAACTGATAAGTAAAACAAAAAAATCCCAAAGCATTTCATTCTTAGTTACTATAGTACACACTTATCTATAGTGTACAAGTAATGTGAATTTCTTACTATGAACCTGTAACATTGCCCTGTTGCAGAAGAGAGGAGAATGCTCCACTGACGCTGCCTAACTGTATATATGTATAATGTCCTGCTTATGAACTGAGAAGTTAGAAATTTGAAAGGATTCTTTTTTCCTGATATAATACAGAGTTTTTCTCTATTCTTTGGGTATTTCTCATCTTTATTATTCATGCATGGGTGCTGAAGCATTTTCACCAATCTGTATCATAAACATCAAAGCAGACTACTTTGCTTTACCTTTTTATGAAATAATTGTACCTGTCAACCAATATTTGAGCTCTTACTATGGGCAAATCACCCTAGCCGGCAAAGTGTAAAGGTTCAGACCATGAAGTTGAAAATGTAACCTAGTTTCGAGCAAGTAACTTAACCTAAGTTTTCATTTTCCTATATGTAAAATGACAATAATTACAACACTGAACTGTTAAGGTGGATGATAGAAAACATTTAGGTACTACATATTAAGGCCTTATTTGAATACCTGGTAATAAATATTTATTCACTCATTGAGCACATGATGATGACGATGATAATGATGTTGAAGTTACCAGCAGGTGTCCTTAGAATGGGTGAATAAACTGCAAGATTACATCTGTGTACATCTGATTTCTAAGGCTAACCTGCCTTTGCCTTCTCATTCTTGGCTCTCACTCCTCATTTGTTTAAAGACCTTCCAGAACAGCTCAGGTCCTCTCTTCTATGAAACCTTCCTGAACTCTAGAAAGAACTTGAAGTTGTTTTTGCTTGCATTTGTACCAGGTGCAAACTTCTGCAGGGAAATTTATAGCACTTTATTGCAATTTATATCTCCGTATCACTTTGTAACTCTTTTGAGGAAATTGGGTCTGATTCCTACTAATAGAACCTAAAATAGTGAGAAAAATATAGTAAGTGCTCAATAGATTTTTTTTTATGAATGAAATAGTAAACAAAGAAGGAATGATTTTTATGATACTTCTTGCTCTGTAGGGGCCAAGCCCATAAATGCTTAGTGAAGCACATTAAAACTATTTGTCTAATATTGTATAGAAAAAATCTTAATGAAAGGTCAGACTCATTGACATATACACAGTATCAAGAATGAGCTTTCTTATAATTTGTATAATTCCATATGCAGCCATAGCAAGTGAAGATAAATCAATAGTTGGCTTCCTTATATAATTTGTATGTATATAACCTCCAATTTTTGTAAAGAAAGCCTTTATATTCTTATCAGTGAAATTTCAAACATTAATGGTTTTAATCTTTAGATAAGCATGAGACTAGCTCATTTTTGTAATTTTGCATTTTCATATTTTAAAATAATTTCAAAAACTTAACTTTGAGTATCACCTTTCCCCAAATTCAGTTAATGTGGTCCTTAACGTAATCTCAAATTTGAAAACTCATAGAAGAAGGGTAAATGCCCAGTAATTTTAATCCATTTTTTCAGTCTCTATATTTCTTTAAAAATAATTCCCATTTACCACAGTATCTTCACTTCCTTTTGTCCTACTAAAAACAAGAAAAAATTCATGTTGACAGTTCCAGAATCATCCACAAGGTGGCAAACGTGCTGCATATGCACAACGGAGAGAGAATTAACCATAATAAACTAGATTCATTGGAAAAACAAGTGAAAGTAGAGTCAGTAATGACATTAGGCCAGTATGAGAAAGAAATGTTAGCACAGCTCTTTGAAGATGTTTGTTTAATTTTTACATTTTGTTCTTATTTTCAATGCTGGAGGAAGTATGTACATCTGAATGTTGGAATCAAGTGTAACAGCCATGTAAATGTCTCTTTAGAGATCACCAAAGCACTTACACACACTGCAAGCTCTGTGATAGCTATTTCTATTCTGACAACTTTAGAACTCAATAGTAGTTTTGTAAAATAAATTTCTGAAAGACCATCAAAAATGCATACTTCACCAAAGATAATATTGATTTAAGCATCAAGAAATTACAGAGAGAAATCCAACTAAAAGAAAGACGGAGAATTCTTATATAACAGAGTGAACTATGAGGGGTCCTGGTTGTGCTTGCTATTAACATACCATTATATGTCAGGGTTTTCAGCCCTTTTGATCTAACATAAAGCTAAAATCAAATGTAAGACTAGTGCTCACAGTTTCATTCCTCAGTTCCCTGCTTACCCAGAGTCCACGGTCCATATTAGAATCACTCTGCTATATTTACGCTGAGCTCCCTTGGCTGTCACGGGTTGTATTGGCTGTACAAAACGCCACCCCTAGTGAAACAGAGCCCTGTACCAACTCAGCAGCCGTGCCAAGCAGCTAAACATGGCTGGGGAAAACCCAGCAATCTTGCTAAATGGTCTCAATTTAAATTCATAATCATTGAATCTAAGCGAATTCTTAATATTTATTAGAAAAATCAGTGCTAATCAATTCTCTTTTTCTTCCTTTTGGGCAACTTTTTCAAAACTTCTCTTTCTTTGCATCTCTAACACCGCTTTCACTCTCTAAATTCTCAGCTGTTCCTTATTTCACCGGGAATACAGGGATCAGAAGAGAAATTCCAAGAGCTTCAAACATCATGATTTACCTTCCTCCTTCTTTGGTAGAAGAAATGTTTGTCCTCTGAATTATTTATTCTCTACTAGATGTTTCCATTATCGTACAAAGATGACCTTTCAATGAAAAAAAAAAAAAGGCTTTTCCAGTCCCATACCTCGTTCTAGTTATCGCCCTATTGCCCTGCTCCATTTTATAGCAAAACTACTCAAAAGATACCTGTTTTTAATTTTTCCACTTCCCTTCCTTCCATTTACTATGTGAACTAAAATAAAAGCTTAAACCTCACCAGCTGACTGAATGGACCCCCTCTTGGCCAAGGGGATGCCCTAAAACTGAGTTGCTGGCCAAGAGAAGGGGGATCAGACCTGCCTCATCATGCCCCACTTCCTTCTTGTAGATACTCTTAGTAACTCATTAACAGGCCTAAGGCTATGCAAGACAAACCTACAGGTCCTCAATTTACATAACAAATCATTTGAGTCTGGGTATCTGGCTGGTGGTTTATTTCTGATTAACAGACTTCTTTATCTTAAAACATTCCAAGCCTTTAGACAAAACTTCATTTCTTTAACCAATTACAAATCAAGGAGTCCTTATACCTACCTATGTATAACCTGTAAGCCCCCCCCCACCCCGTGTGGGATGTCCCATCTTTTGGGGCCAAACCAATGCACACTTGCCATGTATTGAGTTACGACTTTACATGTAATTCCCGTCTCCCCGAAATGTATAAAACCAAACTGTAACCACAGCAAGTCCACTTGCTCAAGGCTTCCTGGGTGTGGCTCCAGACCATGGTCCTCAGACTTGGCTCAGAATAAACCTCTTTATATTATTTTACAGAGTTTGGCTTCTTTTCCTTTGACAACTATATTTTCTATCCTTTCCACTGTACAAAAAAAACCTGTTCTTATTAAGGTAATTAGTTATCTCTATGTTGCCAAATCCTATACTAAATTATCAATTCTCATCTTTCTCGACCCGTAACACTAGCAGCATAGGAGCATTAAACACTCCCTCTTCCAACACCTTTTCCACTTTGCTTCTGGGACAACTCTACTCATCTCCCTGCTCACTTCTTCTTCATAACCTCTGCTGGATGCTCTGGAGCGTCCCACAGCTCAGTCCTCCAACATCATCTGTTCTCTGTGTACACTTACTTCCAAAGTGAGTTCTTCTGGTCTACCATAATGATTCACAAATTTTCATCGTTAGCCATGAATTTCAGACTAGTATACCCAGTTATCTACTCCACATCTCCAAGATCTGATCAGGATCACAAATTTAGCAACTCTAAAAACAAAGTCCTAATTCCCCCAAATTCGTCAGGTTCACAAACTGCCCTTGGTTCTTGGTGCGCTTTTGCCAAAGAATGACAAGACCCACTGATAGCAAAGCAAGCAAAAGGCAAAGTTTATTTAGCAAAAGCAAGATGCATTCACCACAGACAGCAAACGGGCCCCTGTTGCTACAGAAGGCCCTGACTATTAACTAAAGTTTTATTTTATGTTGTCTGGGTTGGACCCTCCCCGGCAGGCATGGCTCACAAGTCACCTTGATGGACAGCTGTTAGTTATATAACCTTACTATGCATGTGGATTTCCCATGAGTCTCTCTGAAGGTCCACTGAGGAGTGCAAAACTGCAATGCAGATTTATGCTAATGACATGATAATTGTCCAGAGGTTACTTTTGGTCACGTTCCAGATCCTACCACTGCTTGGCTTTCTAGGAATTCCTTCTGGGAATCCCAGATGCTTTTGTGGTTAGCCTGCTGAGTTCTGATTGGCAGTATACTCCTTCCCCCTTCTGCTGTGGTTATCTGAAGCAAGGCACTTGTTTCCCCACCCCAGAGCCCCCATGCCCCTCACCACCCTGTCTCTGGGAGAGCCAGAGGCCCTACTATCTACCTAACAAATTGGCTACCTAAAAGGCCCTAAATGAACTTTGACTCAACCTACCTTTCTAAACTCATCTTCTAATAATTTCCCCCTTTGATCATTTCCCTGCAAACAAATTAACCCTCCAGTTTCTGGAACACATAAAGTATATGTCCACCTACTCACATATGCTGAACCTCTTCTTTAATGTGTTCATATTCCTTGTTCTTACACTACCTCCAAATCTCTGCCCAAATGTCCCCAGACCACCTTATATAACTGCCCCCATACTTGCCCTTTATTTTGCTCTTTAATGACCCTTTTCATCAACATGCCGTATTTACTGGTCATCTCCTACTTAAACATGAGATCCACAAAGAAGAGATTTATTTGTTCATTTGTGTACCCTGGTAATGAGAACAGCAGTACTAGTACACACATGTGTATGTACTCCATACATATCTGCTGAAGGAATATCAGTTTGTCTGATGAACACAGTTCATTGAAACTTATTTTTTAATCAAACTCAAATTTACTTTTTATTAGCTTAAACTGGATTTAATAAAAAAAGAATATTTCTTTTTTATTTATGAAAAATGATAGAGATATAATGCTTTATAAATATTGTTTAATAATCTATTCATTGCAATAGAAAGGTTTTCATTAATGCATACTTTCTTGAGAGGGAGGTTTTGATTAGTTTCATCATATTTTTTTTTTTTTTTTTTGAGACAGAGTCTCACTGTGTTGCCCGGGCTAGAGTGCCGTGGCATCAGCCTAGCTCACAGCAACCTCAAACTCCTGGGCTCAAGCGATCCTTCTGCCTCAGCCTCCCGAGTAGCTGGGACCAC
>CAUYRT010059513.1:0-11070 GCA_963574885.1 Lepilemur ruficaudatus | reverse complement strand
TTTTTTCATATGCATGGAGACTTGGACTCAAGTCATCTTACACTTAGTCCAAGATCAATGTATGGTAGTAATAAATAATCCCCTTTTTATTTAACATTGTTAAATAAAATAACATTGTTTAGTTATTCCAGACTAGGATATTGGCAAACATGTATGTTCTAGTCCAGTTTTTGCTTTCTGCAACTTGAATTTCAAGGATATCAATTTTATACACTATTGATTATGTAAGCAAGGTATAATTTTCATGTAATGTTGGTATGATGGCAGGTGTTCCAGGAGTGGACTGCAAATATTACAACACTTTGTACTATTGAATGTACTTGAAAACCATACAGTTTTCAACTTAAAATACATTACACATAATGATGTAATTTTGAGAGCAAAAGAACTAGGTGAAATACTGCACAGTCATCGCAGATAGGTAAAGTGAAGAGACCCTCTACAAAAATTCAAACCATACTGTTTCCTAATTAATAAGATCCTTCTATAACACATAATGGTGACATTTGCTGATGACAAAGTTTTATGTAAAATTACTTATAAATAACATGATGGCACATGGCCTATAATAGGTTTGTTGTCACATGTCATATAAACAGTTGTGCAAATCTTTGACCCATAACTAGTTCCCTGTAGAACTTGATGTATCAACAAATCAGGGTGGATTTTTTTTCTGATGTGACACCACGTTCTGAGAAGGCACTTTAGGAAAATAAAACCTCTGGACAAATCCTCCAAAGCATTTCCAATTACTTAGTATGTCATTGATGGATTTTTATTTTGCTCTTGAAATTAGTAGCATACACAATTTGAACCAACAAATATCCCACTCCTTACTTTGAATGTGTCAGCAGTTAAACTGAAGAATATTTATGTCACCGCTTGATGAATTGAAGAATAAACAATTAATCACAGATATTCCTTCCTTCTTCTAACCCTTGATGGATGATCTTGTATGCATTGTGTCATTGATGGATATTTATTTCACTTCTGTAAATAGTGATGCATAAAAGTTTAACAGCAGATAGATGCCTCTCACACTCTTGATGCATAAAAATGTAATTGCTACATTGCTGAGAGATAATGGACAGCATTACTTTAGGACCTAAGTTACTCCCACTTAGTTTCTCTCTTAGAAAGATTCATTAGCACAAGTAACTACTGTTTTTGCTTAGGGAACTGCAGTAGACATGAATTGAAGAACTTTGTGTCCATCATACCGTTAAGCTCTTTAGGGCCTTAGGGTTAATGCTTGATATTGTTTATATTACATTACTAGTGTCTACCATAGTTCCTGGCATGGCTATTTACTGAATCTATAAGAAAACTACTAATAGGAATGAAGATTACTAAAAGGAATTGCTATCAATTCATTCATTCATTCATCCATTCATTCATTCACTTTTGATTCACTGCTTCAAAAGTAGTCTACCTGGCTGTCTAAAATGCCTCTTTTCGTTAAGATCTCAAAGCCTTCCAGCCTAGTTTATATGCCTATGATTCCCTTAGGACTATTCTTTCAATTCAAATATAATTATTTTGTTGTTTTTTGGGCTTCTTTTAGACAAAGTCTTGCTCTGTCTCCCTGGATAGAGTGCAATGGCATCTTCATAGCTCACTGCAACCTCTAACTCCTGGGCTCAAGCGATCCCCTGCCTCAACCTCCCAAAGTGCTAGGATTACAGGAGTGAGCCACATATAATGTTTTGATCTTTATTTTATTTTTCTTTTCTGCACTTTCTGCAATTTTTGATCCTTCTGATGACTCTATTCTTGAAATTATCATCTTTTTATATTGAGAATATTTCTTTTTTTGTTTTATTTTTTCATTTGACTTCTGTTTTTGGAAATTTCAACCAAACTTCATCTATAACTCATATGTAGATGACTATTTTTTCAGTCTGAAAGCAACTACTTCATTTTCCATATTCCATAAAATTAATTTTTCCTGAAATGAAAATCTATTTATGTCACAGCCTTGCTTAAAATATTTCAATATTTTTATCATCTATAAGGTAAAATTTGATCATAGTATGCAGAGCTCTTCATATTAGGACCTCCATCAGTTTTTCCAAGATCATCTTCTTCCTGTCTCACGTGCAAGCCTCATATTTTAGACGAAATTTGTGGTAAAACTTGTGGTTCTCCAAATAGGCAATGATTTCTCATGTCTTTTGACATATGAGTTCCCTCTGTTAGGATAGCTATTTCCTCTTTTGTCCCCCCACCATTTGAATGCCTGTTCATCAAAGCTGACTTAGCTCAAATTATATGTCCTCTGTGAAGGTTTTCCTTAACTCCTTTGGCAGATTAGGCATTACATCTTCAAAAGGCTTTGAAAATTTTTGAAAAATATTTTTACATTAAGTAGCACTTTTTCATTATAGTATCTGTATAAACATATTTAGATACTGTAAGCGCTTTTTCACTTCTGATTACACTGTAGCACTCTTTTATTACAGTATCTGTATAGACATATTTCTTTCATTATGTTATGACTGGATTGTTTCAAAGTAGTGAGCACATTCTATTTCGTATCCACAGAAGCTAGTTAGCACCTAGCATATAAGTGACACTTAAAAATATTTATTGAAAGACTGAAATAAAGAATAAAATTCAAGGTAGGAAACCAAGATTTAGAGGCATAATGTGTCAGTATCTTCTTTGAGTTAAATATTTTAATCATAATAGAGAAAAGAGGATGTGTATTCTGAGCAAGTGTTTACATAATGTCTAAAAACAGGATTTTTTTTCTAAATTATTATTTGTGAAGTCAGTTACAATGAGTCTTTTAAAGAGGACTAGGTATATTTTACAAAATTATGTCTAAGTGTGTTAAGAGGTTTACTGGTATGGATAAAAGGGCTTTAATTTGAAATTTGATGAAAAGAGAGAGCTATCAGAGGAAAATTTTAATATTGGACACTATGTAGAAAAATAGAAATAGCAGAGACTAAAGAATATATAAACTTCCTAGTAATTTTCCTTAAAAAAGTGAAATGTAGAGGGGGTATAACAATCTCATTATAAAATATCTACCTACTGATACCCAGCATGTAAGTAACTTGTAAACCAAGTGAGCATACAAACACATGTATTTGCAAATATCTGGCTCCTTATGGAAGCTTCATTTTCCTAAAATTAGCAAATCCGATTAAGTATCAAATGGATGACCTTGTAGGAAATTTCTTTTCTTTAAAGAATAAAAGGAAGTAAAAATAGGAATTGATTCTTTGAAAATAGTATTGACAAAAAAGGAAAAAGTAGTTACCATTGAAGAATTAAGAGATAATGATAAAATTATCTTAGTATTTATTAGTTATCCAAGAATATTTTTTATATCAGAGATAGTGTATAAAAATGGTGATTACAACTTACATCAAAATATCTTGAGATAAAAGAGGACAATTCTGTCCAAATCAATAAAATACTTAAGATGATTCAAGGTTATAAAACATCAGAACTCCACAATGTATTACAACCAAAGGAATAAGCATAATTTGTGTTAAAAAAGTAAATAAAAGAAAAAACAATGTATGTCAAATCTTTAAGTAAAGAGCTTAGATTTAAAAGAATCTGTAAAATAAGACTAAATTTTAACCTTCAGCTATCTAGTAAATAGACTGTTAATGATACTTTTTGCCTGAATGTCTGAAGTTAGATTTTATTGTAGTATCCTATAGCTTAGATTTCAGTCATGAGTATCAAAATACATTGGAGGAAAGTGTCCAATCCTAACTATAATAGTTTATATGGGTCTTTGTTACACTTTATCTACAGAGGATGAATTTGTTAAAAAAAATTTTTGAAATCATAACACAAAATATGGCTTGTTTTTGAGAAATGATGAAATAAATTTGGTATATTTATAATTAATAAAATATAATTAATAGAGTTATAGATGAATGATTGAAGTCTTCTACTGCGTAAAAAGTAAATTTATTCAATGTTGCTTCAAACAGTAGGGAAAAAAAGGAGGCTGGTTTCAAAAAGACTTTTCAATAGTTCAGACCATTCAAGACACAGTGTTTCTTGAAAAGTACACTTTATCTCACTGAAAATATATAATAAGTCTGGGTGGTCTCAATGTCAGAAATGTTGAAGAATTTCTGAGGCATAAGGGATTCTTACTTTTTAAGCAGAAATTTTTTTACATAAGTAATTGATTTTTCTATATTTTTATTTTACAATATTTTTTCTTCTTCAGGTAGTGTTAAATCATAAAGCATTCAGATCAAAGAGAAAAATAAGATTAATTGAGAGTTTGTAGCATCACACCTCTGAGTTTCTACTCAGAAATGCTTGAAATACTCTGTCTTTCCAGCAACTTTTGAATAACACTTTAACAGATTGCTTTGATATTGGGGGAAAAAAACATATTCTATATTTGCTTTTTCTTTATAACCTAGATAATTTATTGTTAGTTGATTTTATAAATATGTGAGGTTAGTGCATATTTTCTCACATATGTAAGTTCTATTTTACATTTGGGATAATCATTTTGAAATATGGAACTAAAACTGGGAAGCTGGAATGGCTTCTCTCAGAAAAGCAGAGCCACAAATATCAATGTACTATCATCTTTCCTTCTTTCCTCTGTCTCTTTTCATCTATTTTCTTTGCAATATTCATTAGATTAACATTTCCAGGACTGAATTAGCCACCAGATAGAAGGAATAGTAAGAATGTATGTTTCAAAATCAAACAAATAAACAAAACCGCATTATTTAATAATGTAGACATTTAAAAAAACCCATAAAACATAGTATTAGTAATTTGTGATAAAGCCCCATATTGGCAATATGCCTATATGTGTGTGTGTGTATATATACATATATATATATTTCTAAAAGAGGGAGTGATTTTATTCTTTGGAGTTACAATAGCTGAGTTGGATCTTGAAAGTTAAGTTATAACTTACCAGAAAAGTAAAGGGCTAAAAAGAATCCCGGGAATGAAGAGTTTCCTGTTCAAGGTCAGGAAGGCATGGTATCAGATGGCACATTGAAAAAGGATTTATTTGGCATAGTGAAGAAAAGAGTGAGAGGAGGACGGGTATTGTAGGAAATGAAGCTAAAGGATAGACACGTAGGTTCTAGAATTTGTAGGAGTATTTTGTGTCTTGCAAAGGAATGTGAATTTTATTCTATAGTTGATGAGGGATTATTAAATGGATTTAGAGAGAGAAATAATATGGATAGATTTGTCTCTTAGAGATGGTACTAGAGAGTGGGAATACACTAAAATTTCTCCTGTAGCCCAGTTGACAAGTGGTAATATTCAGGTCTAGACAGTGCTGTGGAGAGGACCAGAGAGATCCAGTATATTAAACCAGAGTTGAGAGAATTGAATAGTCTTTTGGAAGTTGTGGGTAAAAAAAAAGGTTTAGTAATTACCTGAGCTAATTCCAAAATTTTTGGTGTTATTATTAAGCAAGATGGAGCAAGTTTTGTAGGAGAGAGGTATGCTGATAATGTAGAATGACTGTTATTTATGTACTTAATAAACATTATTTTTTTTCTTCCCTAAGACTCTACTGTGAATGTAAAATTTATAGTATGTTAGATTATTTGGTATCTGAAACTAAATTATCACTTTTTATGATTTAAAAATACCCATATTCTACATTGACATGTTTATAACATGTGTATAGTAATTACATAGAGTTTTAAATGGTGATTCAAAACTCCAAATGAACATTGTGTTAAATCCAAATATGAAAACATCTGTAGTTACTGAATTGGCTTTTCAAATGTTCATTTTTTAAGGATAGCATCACATGTCACACTTTTCCCATATTTTCCCCTCATATTGATTTCTCATATGTTTATACTCACTTCCAACATCATTGACCAGCTTAGATTAACAGCTCAGAGATGTTTTATATTTATCTCTCATACTCTATCAATTATGTAACATTGGTAATGTTTAATATTTGAATAATATTTCTATGTTATTTCATATTTTTTATCTCCATTTAATGTCAGTTTCTACAGTTGCAAACTGACATCAATATTCATTGCTAGATAATGTTATAAAACATATAGAGAGGTTGCTTCTCAGTCCTGGCTGTGTTCCAGAATCATCTTCTTTGCTTAAAATCCATATTCATGGCTCCTTCACAACAAGTTGATATGTCTTTGTCCTCATCTTTTACTAATCCCCCCTTCATATTTTCTATTCCAGTCCCATTGGCTTCCTTGCTGATCTTCCTACCTGCTGGGCAAGTTAGTAACTCTTCCCCAAGATATCTGTAAGACTTTCTTCAAATGTTATCTTCTCAATGACACCTATCTGATAGTTTAAATTAAAACACCTGTGGTTCCCTTTTATTTGACTATTTGTTGCATAATTTTCTACCTTATGTCATCTTCTAAAATGTATCTATTTATTAATTAGGTATATTTCATTAGAACATACATTCTACAATTTATTTTTCTTTTTTGTTCCCTGATAGCTCTCAATTGCGTGCAACAGTTCCTGGCACATAGAAAATGCTTAATCAATAAATGAATTTGCTGAATGAGAATCTCTGAGTTTGAAACCCAGGAAATTTTACTATTGAAAACTTCGCATGAAATTATCTTTCTTTGTCAGGATTGGAAAACTCCTGTCCTAGAGATTGGCATATAAACATAATATGATTTTGACAGATAAATGAGTAATCATTCTAGCCAGAAGACTTGTTGAGCTCTCTCATGATATTGGTTAAAGTTTTACTATATCTTTTGTCTTGGGAATAAGAGAGATTCATCTTTTAATAGACACAAAACTGTCACATCTGCTATTTCATGGATAGAATAGACTGCAGTTCACATTTTGTTAGAATTAGTAAAACTTATTTGTTTTAGTATCTAAAGCAGATATGATTCAGCAACTCACCAAGGTGTGATAAAGAGGTGCTATTTATATAGTTATTTCATTGACTGTAGATACTTGGATACTTGAAATTTGTCCACAAACTTTAAATGGAACTTTTTCTTGTTCACAGTTATTACAACTCTTGGATAATCAGTGAAACTGGTAAAACGAAGACAGTTTCTTTCCTCCTATACATTTGTCTCACATGGTACTACTTCTGGACAAATAAGAAGAGCCATAAGATTTAACTAAACTGGCAACTAGGCAAGCAAAATGAATATATTGAATGCAACAATGGATGATTAAATTAATCTTTGCAACGATAGAATTGTAGGATGTATTTACCAACTGGATTAGAGACTGTAGACTTCTTAGTTGTTTAGAAGTTGTGAAGAATGTAGAAAAACTTACCGAAGGTAGATGATTGATATAGATAGATAGATAGATGATAGATAGATAGACAGATAGATAGATGAATAGATATAGATGAGAAGAGATGATGAGTGAGTGGGTGGATGAATGGATGGATAGATTTTTTTAAAGAACCAAGTGTCTCATTTACTTATCTTCGATGTGAATATAGTAAGTGCCAGACCCTGAATCTGACTCTGCCTTCCAGATTCCCATTTGAAACTCCATTTTGGCATTCTACGAAGCTCATGCTATCTCACTCAGAACCATATTACAAACCATCAAGGGATAAAATTGAAAATTCTTTTATGTTTTAACAAGTGAAATACAGTTTTATCTACTTGAATTAAATTGTTGTATTTAACTCTGTGTAGGCATTGGGGGATGATGAAGACCTTTATGGTATTTTTAAAATGATATTTGCAAATAGAAAAGAGTTAAGCAATATATGATATATGTAAATATTCCTTGCCTTACCTTTTTAACCAGATAGGCCAGATAGGCTTATTTTTTTTTTTTTTTTTTTTTTTTTTTGAGACAGAGTCTCACTCTCTTGCAGGGCTAGAGTGCTGTGGCATTAGCCTAGTTCACAGCAACCTCAAACTCATGGGCTCCAGCAATCCTCCTACCTCAGCCTCCCGAGTAGCTGGGACTACAGGCATGTGCCACCATGACTGGCTAATTTTTTGTATATATATTTTTAGTTGGCCAATTAATTTCTTTCTATTTTTAGTAGAGATGAGGTCTCACTCTTGCTCAGGTTGGTTTTGAACTCCTGACCTTGAGCAATCCTCCTGCCTCAGCCTTCCACGGTGCTAGGAATACAGGCATGAGCCACCGTGCCCAGCCAACTTCTTAGTCTTAAATATTGAGATTTTGGAGAATCTATTTTGGAAAGAGAATGAGCAGATGTTCTCAGCATATTTAGACATGACATTATTACTGGAAAGAGAAGTAAGAGGTGTAATATATGAAATACATCAATTCAGCATGAATTTCATAATTATATTTCTTTAAAACGTATTTGACTCCAGGGCACTCTAAGAAAAGCAGCTGATTTATTCTGTATTTATTCAAGACCTCGACCTCTGATCTCCCAGCTTGGCACACACAGGGAAGAGCAGCAGCAGCTAAAAAGTGATAAGGGGATAGAACTGTTCGGATTTTGGAATAGAACCAGGGCAGGATAGAGTGAATAAATCCTCAGGCCTTAGGGATTTGTAAAAGCAATGTGCACTTCAAGAAAATTGTAGATTGTCATTTTTTCTACATTCTCCATAACTTTTAAGCCATATATACTTCTTTTTATTTTGTAATAGCACCCTCTCACTCTCATTTTTGTTTTGTTTCGTTTTGTTAATAAACCTTCAGGGAATGGGAAAGTAAAGTGACTACCTAAATAAAGAAGAGTAACTGCAGCTTTTTATTTTCAAGATTTTATGTCTTTTTAGTCTGTATTTATGATTAGAATTGAGTATGCAAATTTTGATGTTTTTGAAGAATGCTGTGTCTGTAAATGAAACTGATTGTAAATTGTGAATTTCTGTGTATATCTGTGATAGACAGAATCATGGCCTTCCAAAAATATCTTTATCCTAATCCTAGAACATAAAAATATGTTACATGGCCTACGGGAAGGTAGGTTGGAGAAGGGATTAAATTTGCTAATAAATTGACCATAAATTGACTGTCCTGGATTCTCCAAGTGGGCCAATGTAATCACAAAGATTTCTAAAGTGGAAGCCTGAGGCAGAAGGTAGGTCAGAATGATGCCACGTGAGAAGAATTTAACCTGCCATCCATTGTTGGATTTGAAGCTGGAAGAAGAAACCACAAGTAAAGGAATATAAGTCTCTAGGAGCTAGAAAATGCAAGGAAATAGATTTTCCCCTAAAGCCTCCAGAAAGAATGCAGTCCTGCCTTGATCTCAGCCTAGTGACAGCTATGTTGAACTGACCCACACGACTGTAAGATAATAATTTGTGTTGTTTGAAGTCACTGGTTTGTGAAAATTTGTTACAGCAGTGATAAAAAAAAAAAAACTAACATAATATCTTTGTTCAATAAGTGCATTGCCATTGTTTTGACTTTGGGGGTGTGGGTGGTAATTTATTGAAAGGTAGTTATGACCCTTTAAAATTTTCTTTCATTTTCCTGTTAAGCAAGGAGTACCAGATTTGGTATATATACTTCAGGTGGTAGCTTTATATATAACACCAGATAAAAATAATGTACTCGACAATTTCTTTATCTATATTATATTCAACTCAAGAAATATGACCAGTAACATTGATTTGTGAAAGTTTTAATAAACTCCATCTTCAAGTAAAAAAAAAAATCAAAATCAAAATGAAAATTTTAAAACTGATTTTACTGAAATATTGAAATTTTGCCCTATAAGAGCCAGGCTCATTTTATGAGCCATTTGGTGCTAGGACCTCCTTCCTGTATTGTAAATGTTCTCTGAGAATTTGATTTTTGTGTTGGGAAATATATATTTCATATAAGTATATAGAATTTCTCCTACTTTGTTTAGACTATTATAAAAGTTTCTGAAAATTTTCATTTTACAACAACCCTGGAGCCTGTAGTTCCACAGGCTTGATTCCATATTTCTCCCTGTTCAGTGACAAATTTATAACATGCATTCAATAGTAAATTTTGCAGTGTACCGCAATGGGCTATATGGTACCTCTTAGTACATCTATTAATTTCGAAGAGTATTTTTCTTTAGCCATAATTTATACAAGGGTCTGTATTATTTATCACCAACTCTCTATCGATCATCTAGTTTAGGAATGTTTATTGCTAGGTTTATTTGAATGAGGAAAACAGAAAAGCAGTAAGGCCTTTGGGTGTTAACGTTAGGTTTGTGGGAGGATACATTGTCACTCTCAAAGAAAGCTGAAATTTGGTGCTTGACTTGCATAAATTTCTGGCAAGTGCATGGGGAGACTGGTCCACATGGTTGCTAAGTAAATAAATTTACACACACACAAATACACACATATATACACATATTATAAATATACTACATTTTATATAAATATATATACATATGAAAATTACCTACTAGGATTAAAGTAACATGTGCTTAAATCACTATTGTTGGGACTCAGAAAATGATAACCAAAAATGATGGCCTCAGAAGCAAAAGTTTTCTTTGACCTTGTCCTACACCCCCATCTCTCAGTTCCATTCTCCCCAGAGGCTAGCCACAGTAACTAGAATCCTTCTTCCCCAAGGCAAGTCACAGAAACCAGAAACCATTTTTCTCAAAACCAGCCATAAAACCTAAAAATATTACTCTAACTTTCCATTTGCCTTTCTGTGTAAAAACTGGCCATAAAGAAATTATCTGACCTATCCTGTTTGTCTGTAGGTTATAAGACATTCCAAAGAGGGCCCTACTGCATATCCAGAAAGAAAGAATGCACGTTCAGAAAGGCCAAGAAGAATCTAGACAGGCAGATCTTGCTAGGCTTTCTCACTCTTTTTGTTAACATTAGATCATACCCTTTTTGTTCCAGTCATATTTCTACATGGCTGGCCATGCTTTGTTAAACCTAAGCATCAAAATGGACAACCTCCCTGGATCTTCAGGTCTTCATTCCGATGGCTGCTGTATACACAACAATGAATTCTGTATGCCTTTTCTCTAATTAATCTACTTCTTGTCAGTGATTTTCATGGAACCTTCAAAGGGCAAAGGGAAATTTTCTCCTTCCCACTTCTTTCCAAATTTATCTGAAGTGATTCTCTATAAAAACTCTTAAGAATTAATCTACTCCACTGAGC
>CAUYRT010059512.1:0-108057 GCA_963574885.1 Lepilemur ruficaudatus | reverse complement strand
TGAAAAATAATTTCAGGATAAATTAGAAGAACTCAAATATCCTCAATGAAAATTTAAAAATTTACTATATTAAAAAATCAGTATTGGCCGGGCGCAGTGGCTCACGCCCATAATGCTAGCACTCTGGGAGGCCGAGGCGGGTGGATAGCTCAAGGTCAGGAGTTCAAGACCAGCCTGAGCAAGAGCGAGACCCCGTCTCTACTATAAATAGAAAGAAATTAATTGGCCAACTAAAAATATATGTAAAAAATTAGCCGGGCATAGTGGCGCATGCCTGTAGTCCCAGCTACTTGGGAGGCTGAGGCAGGAGGATTACTTGAGCCCAGGAGTTTGAGGTTGCTGTGAGCTAGGCTGATGCCACGGCACTCTACAGCCCAGGCAACAGAGTGAGACTCTGTCTCAAAAAAAAAAAAAATACTATCAGGATCACTATTGCTAATGTAATAGCAACAGAAAGCTTAAAATATCATTCTACAGTCCACAAGATGACCTGCAAATGTTCTCCTCAGGCAAGAACTTCAGTAAAGCATTAATTTACTAATATTGATTTCTTTAAACCTCCTTCTAACATGGGGAAACCCACAAAAGCTTCATTTAATCAAATTTTGAACTTTATTCTAGACCCTTTTCCTTTGGTGTTGCCAGGTTTAGATTCTGGTTCAGCCATTACTTTAATTTAGTAATAGAATTGAAATTATAATTCTATAATTACAGGATGCCTGTTTTGAAGGAACAGATATGTTTGAGTTTACATTTTACATAATTCCCACAGGAAAATCTGGAAACAATACAAACTGAGAAAATAAACCATTTGTTAGAATAATTTGAAAATACAATGACTGAAAAGAAAATAGGAGGAAAATTCATTAAAATGTAATTACTGATTTATTTCAACTACAGAAAACATGAACTTGGACCGTTAAAAATAGGATGGTAGGGAGGGTGCAATGGCTCACGCCTGTAATCCTAGCACTTTGGTAGGCCTAGGCAGGAGGATCATTTGAGGTCAGGAGTTCAAGATCAGCCTGAGCAAGGGTGAGATTCCATCTCTACAAAAAATAGAAAAATTAGCCAGGTGTGGTGGCACTCACCTCTTGTCCCAGCTACTCTGGAGGCTGAGGCAGGAGGCAGGAGGATTGCTTGAGCCCAGGAGTTTGAGGTTGCAGTGAGCTAGGATGAGGCCACTGCACTCCAGCCTGGGCAGCAGAGAGAGACCATGTCTCAAAAAAAAAAAAAAAAAAAAAAGATGGTAAACATTTTTTTTATGAAAGGTGGTAGGTAACTTTTGTTAATATTTAAATTCTTTCCAAAGAATAATAAAGGTAAAATATTGTTTCCAAAAGAGTTTCAAGATTGTCAAAAACTTTAAAGAGGCCGGGCGCGGTGGCTCACGCCTGTAATCCTAGCGCTCTGGGAGGCCGAGGCGGGTGGATCACTCAAGGTCAGGAGTTCGAGACCAGCCTGAGCAAGAGCGAGACCCCGTCTCTACTACAAAATAGAAAGAAATTAATTGGCCAACTAAAAAATATATGTAAAAAATTAGCCGGGCATGGTGGCACATGCCTGTAGTCCCAGCTACTCGGGAGGCTGAGGCAGAAGGATCGCTTGAGCCGAGGAGTTTGAGGTTGCTGTGAGCTAGGCTGATGCAACAGCACTCTAGCCAGGCAACAGAGTGAGACTCTGTCTCAAAAAAACAAAAAAACAAAAAAACCCAGTCATTTCTCATGTTTTATTAGTATGCTTGCTTTTCTTAGATATAAATCTTCATTTGTTTTTTTCTTAAGAATTATAGAATATGGTATGTTCACTGTTTAAAATCAACTGGTTTTCATTCAATGATTTTTTTTGTTTTTCTTGTAGTACTTGTGTGGTAGTAATCGAAAAGACAACATATTTATTGATCCAGGATACCAGACATTTGAGCAAGAATTGAATAAAATACTCCGAAGTTGGCAACCAAGCATACTTCCAGATGGTAATGCTATTTTAAACAAAGGTGTTGCTAACTAGATACTTGGATTATTTTTACAGAGAGTATATTAAAATAATAGGAAGTCATTTAAATTAGATAGCTTAGTTTTCTGAGTACTTATGAGTTCATCTGATGTTCATCTCTCGTAGCATTAGAATTGAATGTGGTTATTAACTACTGTTTATGAAGACCTTTGTAAGAAATGTGACCTACTTTATCTGGAATGAGACACTGGATGTTGTATTTTAAGGTCCACAGTGGAGATTCTGATGTAAATTTCTCCTAAACCACTGTTTTAGATGTGTGAAGAAAATGTGTATGTATGTGGAATCACCTGTTTTTTCAGGAATTCTACAGACTTAAATTCCATTCTGACCATTGTCTGCTTCTCCTACTGAAGAAGAGAAGCAAACATACAGTCCCTATTCCAGAGATGATAGTTCCATAGTCTGGTGTGTGTCCTAGCCCTCGGGGTGGTTAAAGAGCTGCGTAGGTAATTCCAAAATTCATTCCAGTTGGCCTGGTGTGAATGGAGGATTGATAATAGGTTTGTTCCTAAGTTAACATCTGTTTCTATACAGTTGAATGAAAACTGTTTTGTTGATTATAATTCTTTAAAAATAGTTCTCTCTATTTAAGGGTCAATATTCTCTCGAGTTGAAGAAGACTATCTCTGGAGGATAAAACAACTAGGATCACACTCTCCAGTAGCTCTTCTGAATACACTGTTCTACTTTAACACTAAGTATTTTGGCCTGAAAACAGTGGAACAACACTTAAGACTTTCCTTTGGCACTGTGTTTAGGCATTGGAAAAAAAATCCTTTAACAATGGAAAACAAAGCGTGTCTTCGATACCAAGTGTCTTCCTTATGTGGAACAGATAATGAAGGTAGTGTGTGTATGTGCTTTTATTTTCAGATTGTATGTGGTAGGGATGTACAGATCTTGCCTTACTAAAGATTAACTGGGTCACTTGTTAAGAGCCTAAGGATTGTCATTTTTGTAAAGTAAGGCAAACTATGTCTTCTTAAGATGTCTTAGTTCCTCCTGTTTAAAAAATTATGCATTATGAAAGCCGTAACTTAAGAACTCTGAAGGACACCTAGGCCCATTCTTTGGTATAACAGATCCTAAAAATGAATAGTACTATCTGGATGTTTGCTTCTGTTCTGTTCTTCAAGATTAGTTTTAGGAGGTTTATTTAATTTTTATTTTTTAAGATAAAATTACTACTGGAAAAAGAAAACATGAAGATGATGAGCCAGTATTTGAACAAATTGAAAACACAGCCAATCCTTCTAGATGTCCTGTGAAAATGTTTGAATGCTACTTGTCTAAAAGGTGAGTATTAGTGATACTTTAACTTTTTACAATGGTAGTATAAAGTTGGTTGGTTTGAATTTAACACTACCAAGAGATGTCATTTTTTTACTGATCCTTTTTGTAGATTTCTCTCTCTTCTCACTTATATCCAAGCCTATTCAGTTATAACTCTTTATATGAAATACCTAGCATATACTTCATACTTTAGGATTCAAGCATATATTAAGAAATCACTGTCTGTTAATGAAATTACTACTGCTGTCATCTTTTAAATTATAACAGTTTCAGTGACTCTGCAAAACAGGGGCACAAACTTGAGAAAATAGCCTTTTTTAAAGAAGGTCTGAAAGATACAGTAGTGTTGTACTGAAAGTATACTTTTCAATTATACCATTGCTATTTTTCCCAATCTGAGACTAACAGGCATTTTAAAAAATTTAAACCAGTGAAATGTTCAGGGACCATAGATTATTTTATGCTTGTCTATTGTTTTAAGTAAGCACTTCCTAATTTTCAAAAGCTTAGCATGAACTCAGGATATACTTCCTTATATAAACAATTTTATAAATCACAGGTCCCCAAGATGTCCCTCAAGAACTTGCTAGAACTATAATGTCACATGTAGGATGATAGTGGTACAGGTCGAATGTCCATGATCCAAAATAGTTGGGAGTAGAAGTGTATTGGATTTTGGATTTTTTTTCAGATTTTAGAACATTTGCATATACATAATGAGAGATCTCGGGGATGGGGCCAAAGATTTTTTTGGGAGGCGGGTGAGGGGGGACACAGACTTTTGTTCTGTTGCCCTGGCTAGAATGCAGTGGCATCATCACAGCTCACTGTGACCTCCAACTCCCAGGCTCAAGTAGTCCTCCTGCCTCAGCCTAGCACTAGAGGTGCACTCTACCAACACCCGGCTCGTTTTTTTATTTTTTGTAGAAATGGGGTCTCCCTTTTGCTCAGGCTGGTCTCAAACTCCTGAGCTCAAGCACTCCTTCTGCCTCAGCCTCCCAGAGTGCTAGGATTATAGGTGTGAGCCACTGTGCCTGGCTGGGGCCAAAGTTTAAACACAGAATTCATTTATGTTTCATATATACCTGTACCTGTAGCCTGAAGGTAATTTTATTTTTTCCTTGGGGGTGCTGAATAAACTGTGTGTTACGTGCCTGCCTTTTGACTATGACCCTTTTCACATGAAGTCATGTGTGGAATTTTCCACTGTGGTGTCATGTTGGTGCTCAAAAAGTTTCAGATTTTGGGTTTTGCAGTTATGTTCAACCTGTATTTCTCACCATGGTTTAGGGTAGCCCTATTTGGCTGCAACAGTATCGGGGTTCTTCCAACGATAGTAACTATTTGTTAGGTGGAAATTCCTATCTTGGTGTTATCTTACTGGTATTTTAAAAATTAAGTTTCTGTTGTATAATGCTGTGAAAGGATTTTTATGTGCTGCCATAGTTCATCAATTTTAAGACATGTTTTTCACATTTCACTATTTCTGAAACTGGGATGCATGTTTAAATTGATGCATCTTAAAATTATAATTGGCGGTGTTTTGCCTGCTTAGTGGTAACATAAACATAAGGAATAGTGTGTCTATTGATAGTGTCTTGGGTTCAGTGAAATACAGAGTTTAAATTATGGTGGGAAGTAATCTCTTTATCACAGAAAATAAGTTTTGAAAATATTCTAATGACAATATTTAATGTGGGTGATGAGGCATAGATAGGGTCTGGCCACATAATGTGATTAGTGGGGATCTGAATTATTCTTGAAAGAAGAAAAGAAAGTTGTGGGAAATTTTGTATGTGTTTTGTGAAATTGACTTTTTCTCTCCTTTCCTCCAAAGTCCACAGAATCTTAATCAGAGAACGGATGTTTTTTATTTGCAACCAGAATGCTCTAGTTCTACAGATAGCCCTATCTGGTACACATCTACTTCACTGGACCGAAACACCTTGGAAAATATGCTCGTACGGGTTCTTCTAGTAAAAGATATTTATGATAAAGACAATTATGAACTGGATGAAGACACAGACTAAAAAGGAACATTTCAGAAGCAATCGGGATAAAACAGCATTAGATAGTCATGCTGCTAGATCTTTATTATGGAAAACATTTCAAGTTTACTCCTTCTGTTTCGAGTTTTGTAGCAGTGTACCCACACTGGGTATTACCATGTAAATAATCTGTGAGTGGAAGTTGCCATTATTCTACGTAGTGGTTTTAGGATACTTAACAAATACATTCAAATTTTTTTTTTATTATTATTTATTTGATTAGGTATGTTTGTAACTTTTTACATTACGAAATATGAATGAGAATGTGCCATGTATAATTTTTTCTTGTAGTAAGAAGCATCCACATTGCACAACTCTACTGTTGCAAAGCTTCCTCGGAAGGGGGCTGTTTTACTGGGTTCTTAACCAGATGGTTGTGTATGGGTAGCACTACTAAAAGTTTAGAACTTGCAGTGTCTTTCAGAATTTTTAAAATAGACTGTAAACTAATAGGCTGGGGTTTTTGTTTTGTTTTGGGGTTTCTTTTGTTTGTTTGTTTTGTTTTACGTTTTAGTTACTGAAGCCTTACAAGGTTATGTAGAGAGAAACATCTTCTGTACCAAAAATAGACAAGAGAATGCTGTCAATATTGGTGTACTGTAATGTGAATCTATACTGGTGAAAACAACTTTTTGTTTCCCTTATTAAAACCTTAGTGTCCTTTTCTCATTTGTGGCTTTCTGCATCACCCTAATAAATAAAAAAAAAATTATATATATATGTATATATATAAAGAATGACTGTAAGTTGGAAACAAGACCATCAAGACATTTTCTTTGTAAAAATGTCTGATGAAAGTATAAAATTCTCTTTTCATCTGCGTCAGCCATAAGTATCTGAAATCCCTTTCATTTATAGAGGTTGGATTTTTTTTTTTTACTTATTTATTTTTCCTCCTTAGGGATACAGATCATGCTGCAGTATTACCTGTGTAGTACTCTAAAACTTTACCAATTTTCTTAGAATTCTTGTGCCTGCTTCCAAATATGACTGATGCATACATTAGATAAAATTATTTTTAGAAATGCCACTCCTGAAATAGTTGTTATAGAAAGTCAAGCTACTTTAAATAAGACAGTATCACGTTTTATTATGATGATTATCAGTATAGTAATTCTGATATTTCAGATGATTGAAGAACAAAGAAACTGATGGATAAAATATATCTTAGAGGAAATCGAATTCTATCTTAGATTGTTTGGCTTTTAAAATTTACTTCTTATAGAAGATTGCATTAAATAACTTTGTGCTTCTGCATAGCAATTTATTCACATTTTTCTTTTAGAATAAGGGAATTTATTTAAAATCCTACTTTCTGAAGACTAAGCAAAGTGCTAGAGCAAATTATCATAAATCATTTGGCTGACTTCATATAGCATGTGTGTAATGATGTTTTCTTGTTTCTAATTCCTGAATCATTATGGTGACATTAGTTTTTAAAAATTGTTCAGGGGGAAATTGGGCTATTTTCCACAGTGGTTAGGCAATGTCTACACATTCTTTAGATATTTCTCTCTCACTTAGGATAAATGTTAAGCACACAAAGAAATTTTCTCAATCATGATGTAGAAAATTTCATGGTGTGATCACTGTATATTTAAGCAATTATCTGCAATGTTTTTGGCATAAAAATTATAATGTTCTAACTTGTTTTATAAGTTTGAAATGCTTTTTTGTCCCTTGATTTTATATTTGTTGAGTGATAATCAGACTGATGGCAAATCTGATATTACATTACTAAAATAGATTGCTGATTGTCTATTCAATGAAGACAAGTGGATAACATTTAAAATATATAATACAAAAATTTCCTCAAACTTACCTTTTTCCAGAACTACTTCTTTAAGCACTTTTCCTGTTAATGCCTATTGTTGATTAAAAGGTGGTTAATCCTAACCATCTTTTATTCTTCAGAGTGGTGCTATATTTCATCAAGAGCAATAAAGTTTTCCCCAAATGTCACTTAATGTATATTTTACCAAATACCATAAGTTTCTGCCATGGTACTACTGTTAAGCACCTTGTCTTGCTATTTACATTTTCTTCATTTTTATATTTTGGCTTTTCTAAGCAGAAATGTCTACATAATTCTGATCTTGACATGATTGAGGGCTTAGAGCTCTTTGTCTTGATTGCAGTCCAGCAATAGATTAACTTGATGCTCAGGGGGAAAAGAAGAAAAACTTATTTTATGAGAATTGTTTGTTCTGTGAAACTGATCTTACCGAGAACACATTTCATTGATTCTTGGATCTTCTTAGTTTATATGTCATAGCTGACTGCTGAGAAAAAGGACAATGAAATGATAGCAATTTCTTTTTTGGTTCTTGGTGATCTCTGATTATAGATAGCGTCCTGTAAATATAACTTTATTGTGTTTATTGTCTATTGAAGATGCTATATTTTTCTGTTTTGATGAAAATTTTGCCATTTGAAATGATCCAATGAAAAACATTTATCCATATTGCAGAAAGTGGATTTCCCATGAAAATTTAATTTTCATTAACACATTTTTTTAGGCTTTTTACTGTATTAGAGAACATAAGATATTAAAGAATTTTTCTAGGCAAGAAAATTTAATTTTCATTAACACATTTTTTTAGGCTTTTCCTGTATTAGAACATAAGATATTAAACAATTTTTCTAGGCAAGAAGCTCAACTTTTTTTTCCCCATAAAATACTTTTTGCTTAAATAATAATTCATGTTTTTCTTTTGTTAAATGGAGTTGTACCAATGTGTTAAGCATTGAAATAGGAGGAGGATGCATATTGTATTAGGCTATGCATTCAAATTTATCACTGTTTTTCTGATGGACTTTCCCTTTGTCCTGTCCAGTGGTGCTTTGGGAATGGGGTTAACTTGTTCATGCATAGTATAAGGATTACAGTAATGGAGAAGTCATAAAATTGCAAGTTTTGGTTTGCAGTACTCTAATGTGGGTCCATTTAATCTGAGATCTTAAATATTGTGCAGTCTTATGTTACTATAAACATTTACATTTTTATTTTGCCAGGTATTTCCAAAATGTATTGTTATACATATATCACTTATGTTCTAAGCTAACACTGACTGTTAGGGTAATCTCTCTTTTTCCCTTCAAACGAAATAGTCATGAAAGTGTACATGAAAATATTTTTAAAGAATAAGTATCTTTAAATTATAGTAAAAAAAAAAATTTTGGAAATTTGATTGTTTTTTCCTTCGAAAACCATCCATCTTGTCATGACTTTCAGATCCTTTGAAGTTGAGTGTCTTGTTCATTCCTGATTTCTTGTCTCACTAATATCTGTGGTTTCATGCCCATTTCTAGTCTTAATGTTGTGTCTGTTTTCCTTTCTTCTTTGATTTGTCTTGTCAGAATTTTTGGTTTTTTCCTCAACATACTAAATGGATTTATCATACCACACTCTTTACATTTACCAATCCTGCAATTTTTGCATTTAATTTTGTTAGGTTCCATCTCCTACATCCTCAATTGTACTTATTGTTCTGTCTCTAATTTCTTCATTCATTCTTCTCATTTTTCATACTTAATATTAAAACATTAAAAAGTCTTCAAATCTGCTCTGAGTACTACTTTGGCGATACTCTTAAGGGTTTTTTTAATAGAATTTTTTTAGAACTGTATTTTTAAAATTGATGTATCATAGTTTTGTATATTTTGGGGTACATGTGATATTTTGATACCTTTATACAATGTGCAATGGTCAAATCAGGGCAATTGGTCTATCAACACCTCAGACATTTATCTTTTCTTTGTTTGGGAACATTACAAATCTTCTCTTCTAGTTATTTTGAAATATACAATAAATTATTAACTCTAATTTCCCTACTGTGCTATTGAATACAGGCACTTATTCCTTCCAACTGTATTTTTGTACCCTTTAACCAACTTGTTTTCATCCTCCCTTCCCTTCCCCAGCCTCTAGTAACCACCATTCTACTCACTATATCCATGAGCATATTCTTAAGTTTTAGGAATAGTTTTCATTGTCATTAATGTATACATTTTCTCTTTGCCCCAAAAACTGATTTAGGAGAGTGTCTGCTACAATATTCAAGAAGTCAGGCATGGTGGCTCAGGTCTGTAATCTCAGCAATTTGAGAGGCCAAGACAGGAGAATCTCTTAAGGCTAGGAGTTCAACTGGCCTGGGCAACATAGCAAAACCCTCTCTCTACAAAAAATTTTAAAAATTAGCCCAGCATGGTGGTACATGCCTATAGTCTTAGCTACTAGGGAGGCTGAGGCAGAGGGATCATGTGAGCCCTGGAGTTTAAGGTTACAGTGAGCTGTGACCATGCCACTGCACTCCAGCCTAGGCAACAGAACAAGACCATGTCGCTAAACAAAATATTCAAAAGTTTAGAATTTTTGCTTTTGTCTGTTAACCTTTAATCACCAATTTCAAATTTTTATGGCATTGTGGTCAGAGATTGTGGCCTATAAATTTTCTGCTTTTGGAAATTAAAATTTTTTATCTGGCCCACTGTATAATCATATTTTGTAAATGTTTAATGTGGACATTGGGAAAGAATGTCTCTTCATACATTATAGAGTTTAATATATATCAATAATTTTTTTAATTTTATATATTCTCATTTCTTTATACACTATTTGTCAATTGCTGAGAGAGCTGTGTTAGAAATTTCTTGCAGTTATTGTGGTCATCTCCAATTCCCCTTGTATTTATAATAGTTTTCTTTATATATTTCCTAGTGCTATATTTTCCAGATACATTTCTTCTGAATTCTACCTTTATCAATACAAAATGCATTACTTTGTTTCATTTAATGTTTCATGTGATGTTTTTGCCTTGACATCTACAATATCTGATGATAATATTAACACCCATCTGTTTGTTCTTTACTATATATAATTTTTGCCCAAATCTTTATTTTTAACCTCCCTATGTCATTTTTATAATAGCATATATTTAGCTGTTAGTTTGGTTTTATTAGAGGTAAAATACACATACAAGGAAGTGCCCAACCTTAAGTATGTAATTCAACAAGTTTTGATAAATGTCTATATCCATGTAACCACTATCATCCCAATCAAGAGACCAAATATACCCACCACTCCAAAGTTAGCACACATCCCCATATGCAACCACTGTTCTACCCCCATAAATTTTGCCTGTTCTAGAACTTTATATAAGTAAAATTAGTATGTATTCTTTTGTGTATGGCTTCTTTCAACATATTTTCATGATTTGCTCTTTTTGCTGCATATATCAGTATTTTATTCTTTTTTCTGAGTAGTATTCTTTTGTATGAATCATACCACAATTTATCTTCCTGTTCATGGACATTTCTTTCCACTTTGAGGCAGTGAACATTCTTATCCATGTCTTTCTGTGGGCATATTTTTTTAATAAGTACCTAAAATTTTTAGGCTGCAGCATAGGTATATGATTAATTTTTAAAGAAACTGCAAACATATTTCCCAATGATGTATAATTTTATATCCCCACCAGAAGCTTCTCCATATCCTCAACGTTTAAATGACCAACAAATATGAAAAAATGCTCAACATCACTCTGATGCTCAGCATCAGAGAAATGCAACTTAAAACCATAATGGGATACCATCTTACACCAGTAAAAATGGCTATTATTAAAAAATCAGAAAATAATAGATACTGGGGAGGATGTAGGGAAAAAATAGGAATGTTTATACACTGTTGGTGGGAATGTAAACTAGTAAAACCTCTGTGGAAACAGTATGAACATTTCTCAAAGAATTAAAAATAGAACTACCATTTGATCCAGCAATCCCACTACTGGGTATCTACCCAAAGGAAAAGGAATGATTATATCAAAAAGATGCCTGCATTCGTATGTTTACCACAGTGCTATCACAATAGCCAAGATATGGAATCAACCTACGTGTCCACTGACGGATGACTGGATAAAGAAAATGTGGTGTGTATATAGATAGATAGATAGATAGATAGATAGATAGATACACACACACCAGGGACTACTACTCAGCCATAAACAAGAATGAAATTATGTCTCTTGCAGTAACATGGATGGAACTGGAGGCCATTATCTTAAGTAAAATAACTCAGAAACATAAAGTCAAATACCACATGTTCTCATTTATAAGTGGGAGCTAAATAATGTATACATGGGCATAGAGTGTGCAATAATAGACACTGGAGACTTGGAAAGGTGGGAAGGGAGTGAGGGATGAGGAATTACCTAATGAGTACAATGTATACTATTCGCGTGATGGTTACACAAAAAGCCCAGACTTCACCACTATGCAATGTATCATGTAAAAGAACTGCAGTGGGACCCCCTAATCTGTAAAACAACAACAAAATTTGGTGTTGTCCGTTTTTTTAATTTTAGCCATTCTAGTAAGTGTGAAGTGATTCTCCTTATAATTTGCATTTTCCCAAAGACTAATGGTATTGAGTAATTTCGTGTGCTTACTGGCTATCTGTACATCTTCTTTGGTCAGCTATCTGCTCAAGTGTTTTGCCTATTTTGTATTGGGTTGTTTTTCTATTTATTACTGATTTGTAGGAGTCTATTCTGGACACGAGTCCTTTGTCAGATATGTGCGTTGCAAGTAGTCTCTCCCACCGTGTCTTTCCCTTTCATTTTTGCTATGGTAATGTTTGATGAGCAAAGTTTTTAATCCTAATTTAAAAATTTTTTCCTTTCTGTTTATGCTGTCTATGCCTTGTGTTTTCTTCTAGAAGTTTTATAGCTTTAATTTCACGTTTAGGTCTATGATCCATCTCTAAGTGTTTTGTGTTTTTTGGTGTTGTCGTATAGAATTATGTTCTTCACTGCATTTCCCAATTACTTGCTGCTAATCTATATAAATACCATTGATTTTTATATACTGACCTTGTATTCTGCAGCCTTTCTAAATTAATTTACTTGTTGTAGTGGTTGTTTTGTAGATTCCTTAAGATTTTCTATGTAAGGAATCATGTCTATTTTCCCTTCCAAGCTTTATAGCTTTTACTTCCTTTTCTTGCCTCATTAGAACAGCTAGGAAGGACCTCCAGCATTATATCGAATAGAAGTGGTAAGAAAGGGAATTCCATATTTTGTTCTCAGTCATGATGTAAAGGCTTTCAATATTTCAGTGTTAAATATGATGCCACTATAGGTGTTTTGTAGATGCTTTTTATCAGGTAGAAGAAATGTCTTTGTATTCCTTATTTGCTGAGTCAGGAATTATTGAATTTTGTGAAAAGCTTTTCTGAACTTATTGAGAGGACTATATGGTTCTTATCTATTATTCTATTAATACATGAAATTTATTAATTGATTTTTGGATTAAGAACCTTGCATTCCTGGGAAAAACCCCATTTGATCACAGTGTATTAACCTTTTAAATATTGCTGGATCCAACCTTCTAATATTTCATTAAGAATTTTTGTGTCTATGATCATTAGGAATATCAATTAGCAATTTTCTTTGCTTGAAATATTTTTCTCAGATTTTTGGTATCTGGGGCATGGTGGCTCACACCTGCAATCCCAGCACTCTGGGAGGCCGAGGCGGGTGGATCGTCTGAGCTCAGGAGTCTGAGACCAGCCTGAGCAAGAGCAAGACTCCGTCCCTACTGAAAATAGAAACCAATTAGCTGGGCAACTAAAAATATACATAGAAAATAGCCCGGCATGGTGGCACATGCCTGTAGTCCCAGCTACTCGGGAGGCTGAAGCAGAAGGATCCCTTAAGCCCAGGAGTTTGAGGTTGCTGTGAGCTAGGCTGACGCCATGGCACTCTAGCCCAGGCAACAGAGTGAGGCTCTGTCTCAAAAAAAAAAAAATTTTGTTATCTGGGTAATGCTTGTCTCATAATATGGGCTCCTCTATTTTCCAAATTTGCTTGACGTTCGTATTATTTCTTCTTTAAATGTTTGATAGTGTTCACCAGAGAAACCATATGGACCTGGAGTTTTCCTCATGGGAAGATTTTTTAAACCACATATTCAAATTTTTAAATAGACACAGGGTTATTCAGATTTTCTATTTCATACTGTACTAGCTTTAATAAGTTATCTCTTAAAGTAATCTGAAATCACATCTAATTTGAATATATTGGTATAAAATTTTCATGTTAATATTTCCTTATTATTCTTTTAATGTCAGTATGATCTATAGTTATATTAATATAACTCTTTCATTCCTAATGTTGTTTTCTCTTTTCTCTCTTTCTTTATCAGTCTTATTAGAGCTTCATCAAGTTTATTACATTTTTCAAAGAACAAACTTTTGGCTTTGCTAATTTTCTCTATTAATTGTCTCTTCTATCTAGCTGATTTCAGATTTTACATTTATCGACTTTGGGTTTAATTTGGTCTTTTTTTTCTAATTTCTTAAGGAGATTTGGAGTCAAGCAGGCAGAGAGCAAGATTTGTGTGTGGAGTACACCAAATTAAAGCTTGGGTATCACTTTCACTTGAAGTCTTGGAGAATACCTTCAGGTTGTAGACACACACACACACACACACACACACACACACACACACAAGATGCTCAAGCTTTAGAAGCGGATGTTCTTCATCTTTGGACACACATTGAGTGTTTCCGCATATCTCCAGGGCAAATCAAAGTTCTGAAGGACCGGGTTCACTGCTTTGAACATGTCTGAAAAGCTCACTGGTACATCAACATGGCCCAGACTAAGCATGAGTCTGGACTGTCAGGCAAAGACGAGGTCTTAATGTTTAAACCTCTTTTTTACATTCCTTTACAATGCTTTCCTAGGAAACCAGGAAGAGGGGAAATACCTCAGCATCACTGTCTATATGAAGTTGAGCTCTTTAGATACCACAACCATGAAAGTTATTTATTCTGGGTCCTGGATATCTATAGCTATGATCTTGTAGGTTTTAGCACCCTGATCAACAAGTGATGTCAACCATTCTGAACTCATTAAAAACCCTAAAAATTGGAGTTGGTGGGAGAAAAGGTATACGGGTAGTTTGCGACAGGAGGACAATAAAAGAAGAAGACTACTACAGTTTCAAATATAAGTGATGATGTAAGCAAGGGGTTCAAAAATTGGAAAATAAGAGAATTAGGTCTGCTGCCCTCCTGGTTGGAAGTCTGTAGAAGCCAGTGATTTCCAAGGAAGTTTTAAACCTAGAAAGAAAGTTGAAGCAATGAACTTGGGTTTTCTGGATATCTTCTATTTCCCTCAGATTATTTTCTCCCTATCTCTTTCCAACAGTACATAGTATGTCTCCTGGGATTTTTTAGATTTCCTTTATGGCCTTAAATCTGCAGAAAGTCTTTCATTGTGAAGTCATGAAAATTGCAAAAGAACTTGGAGGAATAATAGATACCATGAGACAGACTGCCTCCAACCTAGAAATCTCCTTCAGTATTTGTGAGGCATCCATCCAGTTTCTTTACCACCAGAGTTACACCCAAGATAATCAAATAAAACACAGAAGCTGCAGGAGCTCTGATGTGGCTGTGGAGGTGAAGGTGGGGCCCACTTGCTAAGAACCATCTGCTCTCATAAAAAATTTAAAGCAAGGTAATATTTTTACACATTTTTTCTGTAATGAATATTGTTAAGGTATTAAATATACAACACATCTTGCCTTTCTGTTATCCATTCAAAACTATTTATTGAATGCCTACTATATACTAGGCATTGTGAGAGGGATAAAGGGATAAAATGGAGCAAAGAAGCAGAGAAAAGCAAGCTTAAAACTGGTCGGTCATGCCACTGAACTCACTCTAGCCTTAAGCAACAAAGTGAGACCCTGTCTCAAAAAAGAAAAAAGACAGTCGTAAATGGAACGGGTGAGACTGGAGACGAAAAGGTGAATTGTTGGTGGGCTCTTTTACTACCAAAGCCTCTGCATGTTCCTGGGCCCTTGAGTCAGAAAAGAAGTAGTTACGTTGGATCCCTGCTGACATGAATGGCAGGGAGTGGTGTGTGTGTGTGTGTGTGTGTGTGTGTGTGTGTGTGTGTGTGTGTCTGTGCAGTGGGTTTTGGAGAAGATGAGGGAGCATAAGGAGAATACCTCAATTTCTGCCCAATAGAAGTGGGAGGATGGAATCACTGATGTTCCAGAAGCTAAGAAAAGAAAAATGTAAATTATTTTCTTTACGCATGTGGTTTGCACAACATCCTCCAACATAAGACTCCCACTTGGGTCCTAAAGTTGGAAAAATCTGGGGACTATGGAGAAGGGGAACAGAGCAACAAGACTTGACATGGTGTGCCAGATGTCAGTCAGCACTAGCAGACTGACTTCCAAAGGGAGACCTCTGTAAGATGTTCTCCAGGTTCACTAGTCATGTGCATTATGAACCCACAACTAATGACATTTACCTAAATTATAAACACATATTTCTAAAACTACTCCCTATGTGCAGGCAGGGTAGCAAAGGAAGAGTTCTTCAAGTGGGGATAATGTGAAGAGCCCTGAAGAAGAACTCCCCACCCCAAATAGTATTTGCCATGTTGACTGAACGTCTTAATTTTGTTTCACTGCTTCAGAACCCATCAATCTGTAATCATTGCACTATAACCACAGAAGCAGTTATAGCATAGTGTAGTAATTAAAGAGAGTGGATTCTGAGATCAAATTGCCATGTTCACCCTGGGCTTCACCACAAATTGCTCATGTGACTTTGGGGCATGTTTCTTAGTAATAGCTAAGAATTACATTGACTGAGCATGTAATCACCTAGCCAAGTACAGGGTCAAGCACTTTACATGCACTAACATGAATCATTAATCCTCACAACACTGTACAAAGTAGGTATCATTATGATCGGTATCATTTTATGGATGAGGGAACTGAGGCACATATCTAACTTTCAGATCCAAAACTAGTAAGTGGGGAAGCTGAAATTCAAACCTAAGCAGACTTAATTGCTATGCTAGTCCCCTCATTTAGACTCTCTGTGCCACAATACCTACCTCTTAGAGTAGTTGTAAGACTTAGGTTTAAGATAATGCTTATAGACTTAATGGAGTGCAAAAGTGTTCAATACTATACTATTACTATTGTTATTAATTCAGATAAATCAATTCTTTTAAAAAATTGGAGTACTCAACAGATCCAACTTTACTGCTCAATTATGTATTTGAGCTCTATATTAGGTGCTAAGGTGACACAGTGACTTGTAAGACTTGGTTCCTGTCCTGAAGAAGCTCACAGAATTCAAGGCCTGCTTACATTGCTCCACTGCACAAAATCCTTTGAAGGTCCCACATTGCTTTCAGAAAGCTCACATCTCTAGCCTGGCGCAAAATACCCATCACAAATGCACCCTTTCTTGCTCTCTGGCTTCATCTCCTGCCACTTTCCCCCATTCACACTCAAGCCTGAGCTCCTTGCCATTCTTCAGACATGCTACATATTTCATATTTCCATGACCTATGTGCTATTCCACCATTCTGGAAAATTCCCTTTCCTACTTCTATTTCTCCACCTTCACTATTCAACCCAACTTTCTGGAATTCCCCCATCCCCTGCTAGATCAGCTGCTCTTTCTCCCCACTCCCACAGAATGCTGCACACACATATTGTACTTATCACACTTTACTGAAACTCTCTACTTACTACCTCCTCCATTATTCTGTGAGCTTCCTGAGGACAGACTGTCTTAGTGGTCTCTTATTCTAGCTCCCAGAACATACGCACAGCAGATATGCAGTGAATGCGTAGAGAATGAATGAACAAACTGTAGTTAGTTCTTTAATGGAGTATAAAAATTTAACAGAAGAATGAGAGACAAATTGACTGAATTACTATGATGACATACTCGACATGGGTGGCATCTGAACTGGCTCTTTATGGGAAGGTAGATGTATGAGGGTTCTCCAGAGAAACAGAACGAGAGAGAGAGATTATTATGAGGAATTGGCTTATGTGAATATGGAGGCTAAAAAGTCCCATGATCTGCCGTCTGCAAACTGGAGACCCAATAAAGGTGGTGGTGTAATTTTAGTCTGAGTCTGAAGGCCTTAGAATCAGAACTGATAATGTAAGTTCTAATTCAACCCCAAAGGCCTGAGAACTGGAGGGCCAATGGTGTACGTACAAATACAAGGGCAAGAGAAGACCTGTGTCCCAGCTCAGGCAGTCAGGCAGAGAGAGAGAATTTTTCCTTCCTGCACCTTTTTGTTCTATTCAGGCCCTCAACAGATTGCATGATGCCCAACCACATGGGGAAGGGCAATCTGCTTTACTCAGTATACTGATTCAAATCTTTTCTGGAAACACCCTCATAGACACACCCAGAAATAATGTTTAACCAGACATCTGGGCCTCTTCTGGCCCAGCCAAGTTGACACATAAAATTAACCATCACAATAGAGCTTGGATCAATTAATACACGTGAGAACTTCCCAATAAAAAGAGGTTTGCAGAAAGCCCCCAGAAGGAACTTCTGGACTATAAATAGACCTCTGTGTCTTGAACATAAGGAAGAAACATGGATGATAAGGATACAGTAGCAATAAAACTGAGAATGGCAGAGACCCTGGACTATCAAATCTATTCTTAAGCAATTTTCAACTAAAAATCTTACTGCTGAAATGTTTTCAGCTCCCAATTCTTCAATTTGCATTTCTTCTCATTCATTCACTAATAACTGACCCCTGATAATCTACACCAAAAATACAGCTATGTGTACAAGGAGGGGTTGTAGCAAAAGGATAGAAATAGGGAAAGGAAAATAGTACGGACAGAAAAATAGGGGGAAACTGCTGTAAATTATAATATCAAGCAGACAGTGCATTCATCTGTATTAGAGCAGGGACCTTGTCATCCCTGTTTGATTATTCCTACATTTTTTTAAACTTTGTCATTTCTTACAACATTTATTTCTGTAACTGACCCATGCTGACTAACTTAGGATGCAGAGAGATCGATCCCTGGATGCAACCAATATCATTTTAGAAAGGAAACCTTTGGCCCATGGCTTTGAACTGCACCAGTAAGCCACTGGCATTACTTAACAAGTCAGTGATAATTTGGGGTGCAGGTTGCATCACACAAGAACAAAAAGTACACAACTATTTCACTCATTGCACTCCCTGGTTTAAGCACCAACTCAATATTTACTGCACACCTGTTATAGGAAAGACACTGTTCTTAGCAGAGAGAGAGACACCTGGATGAATTTGGTATGATTCAGGTCTTCTAAGACCACAGAGTAGATGAGCCAAATGTATACATGATAATGCGTTTCAGCATATGAAGAATGTATGAAAAATGTATCGTGGAAGAAAGAAAGGATGCATTCATCAATCTTAACAGGAGAAATGGGAAAAGTTTTCATGGCAGGGTCAACAAGGACTCCTAAGAAAAGCTGTCACTGACTTTCTTCATTTGCATAATGTGTTTTAGTTACAAAGGTAATAAACGTTCATTATAGAAAAATAAAAAAATACAGATAAGCAAAAAAACACCACAAACCACTATTTCTGTATATCCCATTTATTTCTTTATTTGTAAAAATGAGACGATATTGTACATACTTTTCAGTAAACTTTTTTTGGGGGGCAACAATATATTATGACCATCTTTCCATGTTATTTAATGTACTTCTACAACTTTTATATTTATTTAAACAGGTGCACATCAAAAGGGATAAAAGAATATACAGTAAAAGAATGTCTCGCCCTCATCCCATCCCCCCATTACCTTATAATTTTAACTGGAAGCAGCCACTGTTACCAGTTTTTCGTGATTCTTCCGGTGTCCCATGACCCTTCCACAAATATTCTGAGTATATGAGCATATGTGCATATATTTATCTTTTTAAATAAGTGGCAGCAGTGCACACACAGTTTTGTTCCTTTTCTCTGTCCAGTCAGTACACATCACTCTCTTGTTCCTCTTAGTTGGCTGCAGAGTGTTCCACTGCATGGATATACAATAATTTATTTATTCAGGCCCCTTTGATGGACATTCAGAATGTTTCCCATCTTTTACTATTACAGTATTGCTAGGTATAGCCTTAAAATGTAAATAAACACATATTTGTGAATATATGTGCAAGAAAAATTGCTAGAAGTGGAATTTTGAGATGAAAGGATATATATTTTTTAAAATTTGATACATATTACCACAGTGCCCTCCATTCAGGTGGTCCTAATTTCTACTCCTGCTAACTACAAATGAGAATGTCTATCTATTTCCATACCTGTGGCTACCTAGCCAGATGATGTTTCCCATTCCCTCACCCAACACATATGCACCTTGCGGACAAGTGACATAACATGTCTAGTTCTGGCCAATGGAATGTGGAAATGTGAACAGAAATGTGTGTCACATCCAAGCCATGGTAACTGAGAAGAAAGTGTGCACTCTCCACCCTATCTCTGAAATTCCATCAGCTGGAAACAGAAGAGTTCAAGGTCTTAGGGAATGATGGAGCCATATAATGAAAGGAACCTAAGTCCCTAAATCACCAGAGAAAAACAACTGTCTACTAACCAGAAACATGCACATTAGACTATTACATGGGGGAAAATAAATTTCTATAGTATTAAGCCACTGAAATGTTGATATCTGTTATAACATCTTGCTTTACCCTAATATGCAAAAATACCCTTTTTTATATAAAATACCAGATCCAAAGTTCTTAGGACACACTTAGGGAATGTTGCTCAAGTATTTCAATGTTAATTATGACATTGGCTGTTAAGAAAATATCCTTCTTTTCTTGGACTACAAAAAGCTGTTTTTTATCAAGAATGGGCATAGATTTATCAAATACCTTTGTAGTATCTGTGGAAATGATCCTAGGATTTTTTGCCTTTGATCTATTAAAGTGATATATTACATTACTATTTCTTAATATTGAAACAGCATGGTATTTCTAAAATAAACCATGTTTACTTATAATATTTTATTTTTATATGGTATTAAATACAAAGGAGTAACCAGAACAAAATAATACATTGTGCAATTCTTTAAACATGATTTATAAATTTTAAATTTCAATTGAGGAAGTAAAAAATGTAACAGATCCTCCGAAGAACAAATTTGTTTTCTGGAAAAGCAGGTGAAAGAGTATCACATTATCCAGGGCAAAAATAAAAACAAATGGAATTCCTAAATGAAAAGATAAGAGAACTAGAGAGCAGGTCTAGCAGGTCTAATTGAAAATAAAAGGAGTTCCAGAGGGAGAACAAGGACCATATTGGAAAAAGCAATAATCAAAACATAATACAAGAAAACATCCCTCAAGAGGAGACTAGAGTTGCCAGATCAAGCCCTAGTGCTAGGCAGGATACATGAAAAAGGGCATATACTCAGATATATCCCAGTGAGATTTCTGAGCTTTAAGTATAAAGAAAAGAGCTAGGCATGGTGGCACGTGACTGTATCCCAGCTACTTGGGAGCTGAGGCATGAAGATCACCTGAGCCAAGGAGTTCAAGGTTGCAATAATCTATGATCACAAAATGGCACTCCTGCCTGGGCAGTAGAGTGAGATCCTGTTTCTAAAAAGAAAAGAAAGAGAAAGAAAAACAGAAAGAGAGAAGAAAGAATGAAAGAGAGAGAGAAGAAGGAGAAAGAAAAGAGAGAAAGAGAGAGAGAGAGAGAAAGAAATACAGAAAGAGAGAGAGGCAAGAGAGAGGAATTAAGGGAAACAAAGAGAAAAAAAACAGACAGAAAGGAGAGAAAGAAAGAAAAAGAAAGGAGAGAAAGACAAGAAGGAAAGAAAGAGAATACAGAAAAGAGATAAGCTTTCAGAAAGACAAGGTTACTTACAAATGAACAAGCATGAGGCTGTCACTGGGCATGGTTAAGAATAAGAACATGGGTTCTGAAGTAAGACTACCTGGGTATAAATTTAGGTGTGAACCTGGGCAACTTACTTAACTTCTTTGTGCTTCTGTGAAATAGGGACAATGTTAGTACTTAGCTTCTAAGGCTGGCTGGAAGCAACTTCAGAGATAATATGTGCAAGAGCCTGACACATAATTAGAGCCACTAGACTTCTAGCTGTTAACTTCAAAAGCTGTATCAGTGAGTCAAAACTCTGTAGACTTGAGAGGGCAAAAGACCCTCCCCAGAGAACAGTGGAGAACACAAACTGTCTGAAGAACTGGACAACAGCCCCACCCTACCATCTCCTAACGAGAGCTGAGCTGAGCAGCATGATAGTGAAAAGTGATGGGCAGAAGGAATCTCACTGACTTATTTCAACTAATGTGAACAAGACAAGGAAAAGAGGTTTTTGGCCTGGAGCTCAAGATTATTGGAGATGAAAACGTTGTAGGCTCTGTCAGAGTACATAGACTCATAGCGGAGTTTCTTAACACATTGACTGCCACACTAGAAAGAAAAATTTTTCCTTGGGGCCATGGTGTTTTATTATGAAAATAGAATTAAAACTCTGAAAACAAAATAATCCTTTCTAATTTAATGAAAAATTTGTTGTTTTTTATTGTTTTCTATGAGTGAGCCGCATGAAAAATAGTTCATGCGGCTCCCAAGGTGAAGAGACATGTGAGTTACATATGCTTCACGAGGCCCAGGGCTCAAAACTAGCATGAGTTAATGTGTTAAAATACAGTTTTAACCAATTTGTTTTGAACACTATCTATGAACTCGCTTAATGTAATCATAATTCTAACTGACAATTATTCCATACTGAATTTTTCTCAGCTAAGAATGAACCATTTGTAACTTCTTCTTATTTCTGGTTTTCCCCAACAGGTAGATGCTTGATTTACAGCCAGACCTAGTTCTTATTTCCTGAAATAAAGTATATTTATGAAGTATAACCATAAACTAAGGATATTATTAATAGTGTCATAAGTTATACACAATTAATTTCATGACCTTACAATCTCACTTTATCCATATACAAGTTTATATTTCCTAGGGAATTTTTCCATTACAATTTCATAAGAAACGCCATTAAACATATTCCAAATTATGGAAAGGCTGGTCTATTGCAAGCTTCACATTTCTTTCCTTCAGGGCAAGGAAATTTGGCATTAAAAATAAAAAAAAAAATGGCAAGTTGATAATGCAGTCTTACACCAGAATTTATTTTCTTGTGCTTTAACCACTCTTTTCTGTATTAGACTTGAATGGCATTCAACTCTTTCTTAGATCTAACACAGAGTATCATAAAAATGTTATTCTCTGAACTTTTGCCTCTTTAGAAATCATTAGGTAAACTAAGAAGAATCCTGGCCAAACAGAAGTTGAAACAATAAAAACTTCAATGGACTTTGAGATTTGTAAATGTAGTAATCTCTTACAAACGTTATCATCAACAACATACACAACATACACAGTTAAGATGAAACATCCTTTAAGAATGCATGAGATTCTCATCCTAAGCCACTGAATTACGTGTGTTCAATAACTGAATGTTATTTTAATATACTTAATTTCACTGTCTTTCCATAGCTAACAATTAAATCACTTCCAAGACGTAAGCTAAACATTTGGTTCTAAGGATCACACTAAAAATTTCAAATCAAAACTTGTACTTTGGAAATCCACAGGCACTATTGTGTATGAATACAGATGAATACTACTCTATGGCATGACCCACACTTTAAATACAGGATTTCTTCCCCTGTGAATGGGATTATAAAGATACCTACTGTATCAGCTCAGATCATTAAGAAGCTTGAGAACGATGGTCTCCTAATTTTCATGATCTCTAAGTGGCCTACATAAAAGCAAACTGAATCTCTTCCAACAACTGTAGCTTCAACATTTTTCACACAATCAATTACACATTAGAGTGCCGAGATACTACTTATGCTGGGAAATGTGTTAAGTCTCCTGATGAGGAAAGCCTGAGCTAAAGATCTTCCTTAAATATTCTAACTCAAGATCCTCAGAATTCTTAAGAAACTTAAACATCCTAAGAAGCAATCCATTCCTATCACCCACCTTAGCAACCAAATATGGAAGCTGGCCCCTCGCCACTAGAGGGGGATGTTTCTTCTATTGGTTTCTCTTTCCCCTGATTCGGCTGACCAGAATTTCTGGTTGAACTAGAAGTAAGCCTCATGATTAACACCCTGACCTTTACTAATATTGTGTGGCCTTTTCTTTTTTTCTCTTCCTTTTTTTTTCCAGGCCTTAGGTTATCACTAAAATATAAATTTCAATCCCTAATCACTTGTATTATTATGCCCCATATCATACTTCATTGCCTTTCTACAAACAGACTAACAAGCTACATAGAGCTTATTCTAAAGACTTTGACATTAGTTCACTGCAAGATAATCAGAAAATCCAACCAAGCTTGGGTATCCTTTTTTAAAAAAAATGTTGTTTTTTTTCATTTGCCAGGTTCACATTATTTCACTTGAATCACAATAATAATAGGAAAAAACAGGCATTAGTAACAAACTTTCAAGAAAAAACTCAACATCTTTAAGTGACTTGCCCAAGATTTCAGGTAGCAAATAGTGAAGCGTCACGAAGAATCAAATGCCCTGACTCCAAACCATTTCTGGCTCACCCAAGTGCTGACCTACTCTTCCTTTCTACCACACTGGTCTAGAACAAATAGCTGCATGATTGCTTATTGAACTCATTATTATTCCTGGCAAATACTAAACTCCACATCTACTTAAAATAGTCTCCACTGGCCACAAAGTAAAGTTATAAAGTGAGGAAGGAGTGGATGAGGGAGATAAGGGAGAAAGGGGGATGAAAGGAGAAGGAAGAGAGGAAAATAAACCTATGAAACAATCTTGAGGTCAAGCATAAGACACAAAATACGCAAGAGCAGGGACCAAGATCAAAGCAAGAAACCAGAATCAGGAAAAGAAGGAACAAACGACAAACAGGAGCAGTTACACCACCAGATCAGATGTTCAAACAACCCAGAAGGTTCCAGAAGAGATGGTGAGTGCTATTTGGCTCCTTGCTGCTTTCTATGATGAAGCCTAGTCTAAGGCAGAGCCCCTTAGAAAAGACTGAGATGAAAATTGGTAAGTTAGAACCTAAATACACTTTATGAAGCCAGAAGACAGCAGGAGGTAGGAGCCCTTAGTAAAAAGAAACCTATCAAAATAAAATCAAATCCACCTGAATCTGCTTGGGACAAAGTTAGTATACCACTCAGGATGTTTTTGGCTACAAGTAAAAAAATTCCAGATCATGCTGGCTTACACAATGAGGAACTGTACTATCTCACAGAACTGGAAGTTCAGAGGTAAGGCAGACCAAGTACAACGCAATCAGCAGTTTAGTAAGGTCATCAAGGGCTCAGGTTTCTTCCATCTCTCTGTTCTGCCATCTCTAGATCAGCTTCACCCAAAGCTACTTTCTCCTATTGTCCCAAGATGGCTAGCACAGTTCTAACCATCATACTCAAACATAACTTCACAGGGAGAAGAGGCATCGTCATTTTCTGTTCTCTCTTTTTAGGATCAGGAAATCCTTCCCCAAAAGTACTCCAGCCCTCTGCCAGAGTTTCCTTCACATCTCATTGGCCAGAAGAGGTTACAGGCCATTCTGAACCCTTCACTGGCAAAGGAAATAGGATTAACCACAACTGCTTAGACTAATCATCTGGGGTGGAATGAATGCTGGGGAATCAATCACCATGACCATACCATGGGCAATTTATGAGTATTATTGTGACATTGTTTTCACTCCATAACAAATCTATAATTTAATTATGCTGCTTCCATGATCTTAACTATGAGGCATGTGCTTTGCCTGAGATCCAGATAATTACTCTTTGCTCGTATCCCACATTTAACATTATAAGCTTGTTTATAAGATATATAACATTTTATTATAACTTTCTTGGTCAATCCAGTATTAGAAAAAACAACATAATGTAACATTTGAGAGCAAGAATGACAATTAGGTTTGTCCCCACAGCAATTCCAGTGGATATAGCTACCTAGAACCTCATTTTGAGAAAGACTGGAAGCCGCTTTTGGATCCAGTGAAAAACAGTACCATGACTGATTAGTGAGTCTACCGTGGACTCAGGTTTAGGCACAACACATAGCACATATTTGTCAACCCTATTTTAGAGAAAATCTTTTTAAATAATTTCCCCCTAATGATTATGGATTTCTCTGCTGCAATGCCTCTTTATTTTCATTTTAATGGAGACCCAATCTAATCTCTCCCCTCTCTTTACCTTCCCAAACTAACCTGCATATATAAACTATAACATATATCAAGCATGAACCCTCCAAAATATTCTATATATAATCAGAGAGTTCACAGGAATTCTGGAACCAGGCTGCTTTAGTAACTCCACAGAAAGGTTTCACAGAATGGCTTCATTTACAAACTGCCTCACTTAAAGCAAGCAGGGAGGCCTCAGGGGCTGGGCTGGATGCAGGCCTAGGTAGGACTGAGAGACAGAAGGGAAAAGAGAATGGAAATCTATTCCTTATCAAAGGTGGACTGGCCCACAGTTGCAAAAGGAACCAAAATCTAATCCTAAACCAAGGTGACTGACCAATAATTGGAGAATGATTAAATAAATTATGGCAAATTACAAACAGCAGGCAGAGTTTATGTGTATAAAATACATTTAAAAGGACAGGGAAGGACAATAGTAGTTATTCCTGCGTGAATTAACTTACAGCTTTTTTTTTCCTTCTATTACTTATCTATATTTTTCTGAGTGTCCTGTACTGCACATGCACTGCCTTTATGAGAGGAAAAGAAAAATAATAAATGAAACATGTTTATCTTATCACTAGATGGTATGTTTGTTCCAATTAACCTCTTATTGCCTTTTAGCTAAAATCACTCTTACCCAAGTATATTCCTATTTTGGGGCAGCTGGGTTGCCTCAACTTTTTGATATCACAGGCAAGAACATGCTGTTGTAGCTGAAAATATAAACTTGAAATATAAAAGAAAAAATCAGAAAAATCCCCCCCAATGGGCCAAAAGTGTTTAATCATCCCATAATACAATAAAATTACTATTCAAAAACTAATAACTTAGGATATTCATTTTTTTACCAAATCATTGCTTTGACCAAATCATTGTTTTAACCAAACTGACTAGCTGACTAGTTGTTTTCAACTAAATTGTATAACAACTTTTAAGTCAAATTGGTATACTAGACAAAGAGTGTACTACCAGCATCAGGGAAAATCTGAAGGCAGAGATAAGAAATAGGATCAAAAGGTAAGGTTCAATAATAAAGAACAGGCAAGATGGTCTGGACAAGTTTAGAAGAGAAAGATGGCCTGGGGCAATGGTTCAAAGTGGAAGAAAGTCTTTTATCAAGGAGCTATAAAACTAGCCCAAGTAGCTTATAGAGTGCTAAGTAAGGGTATCAAGTAAAATCAGTTTCATCTGCCTGCTTGGACACTCTCTTCTGAGAACCCTAGAACAAAGCTAGGGTTTTCCCTAGATTTCACAGATGAGAAAACTTCATCTGCTTGGGGTTTAAATTGAGGAGGCATGTTTCCAAAACCATTCCTCCGCAATCACTTTCCCAGTAAATGAGGTTCTGGAGCCGGCCATCACATGATGGGAAATTCAGCACTACATTTTTGGCATATCATGGGTCCCATTCCAAATTACAGAAGGTAATATTCCATACTGTCAGACAAAGCAGAGATGGTAGATGATATGAATTTGCATGGAGGAATGCAACCCATTAGACTCCCTCAAGAGAGAAGGACCCAGGTAGTGTACCTTAAGTTTCTTGAATAGCTGACTAGCATGACTAGAGACAGCCAGAAGACATTTCCATTTGAACAGTTTTCAAGGGCTGCAGTCCCAACCCCTCTCCCCACCAGAGGGTGAGTGGCAGCCCCGTGAGCTAAGCTTCATCTGTATTTACAGCCGCTCCCCATCACCTGCATCACTGCCTGAGCTCCATCTCCTGTGAGATCAGTCACTGTCTCCCATCACCCCCAGATGGTACCATCTAGATGCAGGAAAACAAGCTTAGAGCTCCCACTGATTCTGCATTATGGTGAGTTGTATAATTATTTCATTATATATTACAATGTAATAATAATAGAAATAAAGTGCACAATAAATGCAATGCGCTTGAATCATCCTGAAACCATCCCCCACTCCTCCCATCTGTGGAAAAATTGTCTTCCATGACACCAGGTCCCTGGTGCCAAAAAGGTTGGGGATCGCTGTTCTAGGGAACCTGATTACAATTAGGATTTCTTTTTCACCAGATACTGCTCAATGAAAAACCCTAGAGAGCCTTCTGAACAGCCTGTACTTGTTCAAATATTAATTGGCTGCCAGGCTATGGTATTGCTGAGGAAAAGCAGGCAGGCAGCATGAAGAAAGGCATCTCTGCCACTGAAGGTGTCTTACAGGAAGGAAAGTGGAGAATTGTATTCATATTCAGTCACAGCAGAGTAGGTGTGAAAAAAGGGAGATGAATCAGTCTTGTTTTGGGTAGGAAGTAAAACAGTGTAGAGGTAGACTTCACAAATGGTGCTGAGGCAACTGAGTAGCCGTTTGGAAAAAAATAAAGTTGGACCTATCCCTCACACCATATACCAAGAAAAATGGATCAAAATTTTAAATGTAAAATAGAAACCATAAAAGTAGAAAAAGCCAATATGAGAGAAAGCCTTCATAACCTGGACTGAGCAAGTTTTTCTAACTATGACTAAATCCAGAAGTCATAAAAGACTGACAAATTCAACTACATTTTTTTAAAAAAATCTACATAGCAAAAACATCACAAGCAAAGTTGAAAGACAAATGACAAACTAGGGGGAAGTATGTTGCAACTCGTATTACAAAGGGCAAATCTCCATATTATAAACAGCAACTACAAAGTGATTTTTAAACCACCCCCGCTTCCCAAAATAAGCAAAGGATATAAGAGACACTTCACAAAAAAAAAAAAAGAAATATACATGGCTCTTAACATGTGAAAAGATGTTCAAACTTACTCATAAGAGAAATAGAAATTAAAATTATACTAAGATAACATTTTTCACCTACCAGATTTTTGTTGGCAAGAATATGGATAATCAGGCACTTGCCTATATTTCGAGTGGAGTGTAAATTGTACAATCCCTATGAAAGGCAATTTGGCAGTACCTATCAAATTACTATGATATATACCCTTTTGTTCAATAATTCCACTTCTAGGAATTTACCCTATAAATATATTTGCACAAGTGTGAAATAATTTGTGGAACAAAAGTATTTACTGCAGCATTGCTTATAACAGCAGAAGATGGAAAATTTCCCAAATGTCCATCAATATGGAGCTGGTTAAATAAATGATATATTAACATTTACACAGTGAAGTGAAAGAGATCTCCAAGATACATTATTAAGTGAAAAAGGCACAGCAATGTCTATAAGCTTTAATTTGTATAAAAAAAGGAAAAGGAAACAGAATTTATATTTGTATTGGGTTACAAATGCATTTTAAAACTCTGGAATAATTGCAATTTAGTAGGAACAAAAGTGGAAGGGAAACTTCTCATCCAAATGATTTGTTGTTTGAATCATGTGAATGTATTATCTTCTCAAAAATTAAATCTTAAAATGTTTAAACACATTAAGTAGATATAATTTGAGTTCCTAGTTAGTGTTCTCCATGTGGGCCCCTCAGTCTGTGGTTGATTGGTAGCAGACAAGTGACTGTGCACTTGGAGGCCTTCAACAGTAGCATCCGGAAATGGAAAATAAAGTGAGGATTACAACTGGAAGTCTGATGACTAGAGGTGAGAAACTCACCAACGAATGGGTTGTATATGCCCAGGCAGAGAGTGAAGAAAAGAGGGAATAATACAATCTTGTGAAGTATTGTAACAAAGGTGGTATATCAAAATGAAGAGATAAGCCCGACATTAATTCTTGGGGGTGTGTGAGGTCAAAAGATGGTAAAACAATTCCTTGGGATACGTGAATTGTTTCTTAGTTCACATACAGATGTCACACAGTGGTGTACTCAGGCAAACTGCCCTCAAATTCTCTGTTGACTCATTCCAGCAGAGGGACAGTGCAGTGTAGCAGCAGCAGCACAATGCCATAATGACATACAGCAGGCCTTCTCTGCTCCTCCCTTATGCCCAACCCCTGAGTAAAACCATCCAGAAAAGTTCTAAGGCCATGAGGCTGGTCAGGATAAAGAAAATAGAATAATTTGAATAGAGCTTCCTGAAAACTGGTTTCATTTATTCATCAAATGTTTACAGAGCACCTGCTCTATGTCAACCACTGCCCTAAGTGCTCAATAAATTCATCTCAAACGATATTCATTCCAAAGAATACATAGGTTTAAGACAATTGAAAGAAAAAGACATTTTTAAAAGGTTGAGATAACAGAAGCTCTTCTCAAAAAATGTTTAAAATATGGAAAAGTCACTAAAAAGTCAATCTGACAACTATAAAACACTATGAAACTATGGTAAATGAATCTCAAATTTTATCCAATTTATTCTGTTCGTGAAAAAAATGAAAATAGTGACTTAACATGTAAATTTAAATTAAGAATCATTTTCAGAAATTAGAAAAACTGAAGTAGGTTATTTCAATTTTACTACACTTAAATAGCAGAAATCTTTAAAATACGGCTTTCTATTCTTCTTACCACAATTGATAAAACAGGAAAACATAACTAGAAAAGGGAACTAATTTAGAACAGATGTCAGGGAAGAATTTTTCCAGTAGTGAACTATAAACATGTGGAATAAATACTGGAAAATGTATTATGGCAAAAAATCAGAATCAGTTACTAATTACATGATCTAAGTAGAAAATCAGATACCTAAATATGTAGAACAAGCATTTAAAAAATAACCCTAAATTAATGGAAAAACCATGTTTTTTTTACTATCCAAGCCTTTAATATAATAAACCTGCAATCTGCTAAAATATACTTCCCAATGCCTATAAAGTCAGTTCTTATTTATTCATAAAGATGTATCCAACTATAAAGTCTATCAAGTTTGCAAACAAAAGTCTACCATATTCTTTCTGATTATTTGTCCACATTTTTCCAACTTAACACCTACATGGTACTTTCCCTATGACCTTTCTTCTTAATATTTCACTTTCTCTATTTATTCACACTCTGAAAGGAGATATAAAGACTTGCAACCCCGCCATCACCAAGCCTTCTCTAAGAAAAAGCAGGAAGTACAGTTCTGCCTCAGCTGCTATATTTAAGAAGAAACAGTTTATACCTAGAATGCAGGGAGGATTAGAAATAAAATATGAGCAAACAACAGAATCCATTCTGATGAAAGTCTGCTAATTTGTATGAAGTCAATTTGTGGCTCATCCATATTCAAATGAATGCACAAAAACAAATTCCAAAGCTAAATATAAAATGACTTTTGGCCTACCCAGGTTTCTGCTCATTTCTACTTCATGGACAGGAAAAGGCTATGATGCTGGCAGTATATTAACTCTCTCAGACCATCAAGATCTCACTCAATGGCAATACTTAATGTCCATGCAGGCCAAAGCACTTTAATATTACTACTAAAAGCACATGTGTTATATACAAAACAGTTAGTGAGCCTCCTGACCACAGCAATCATGGAGTGACTTAGGAGACCAGGGCAGAGACGATTCATGATTCACAATACTTAACTGGCCTAAAATATCATTCAATTTTAGAAACTGGAAGATCCTTAAAGATCATAAAGTGAGCAAAACACTATCATTGTACAGATGATGATGTTTAGGCCCTCAAAAAGATTAACTTACCCAAGGCTGGGCACCTTCGTGGCAGCAAAGCCAGACCCATGCCTCTGGGAAGCAGTCTCATGCTCTAGTAGTAACATACAGCATCTCACTCTTTGGCAATATGTTCAAGGAAGTGAATTGTACACGTGAGGCAATTTTTTTCTCAGAGTTGGGACGATGGGAAAGGGTTATGCAGTTATTTTTTCAAAGAGGTACTTACTTCATCTGTTAATTCTAATTAAAATGCAGATCTTATCTCATAGACATAAGTAATATCCTGAATTGATTTATCACACATGTGGAATAACTTTTCTCCCCCAAATTATTGAAGGCTTCCAGAGTTTCCCAGTGATTGGGGAAAACATGACTAAGAAATTATCTTTTTAACCACACTGTAAGCCTGTCCTGACTGCTGTTATTACTAATGGATGAGAAAACACTATTTAATGAGGTTTTAAAATATTATTGGCCCTTATAAGTAATCTTTCCATCTCAAATTTTTACTTTTTTTTAAAATTTTCTACAACAGAGAAAGTCTTTCCCGACTTTTTTCTTTGTTAAAGTAAATTTTAATATTCAAAGTCACATGAGCTTCTATCTAAAAATTCTAACAAATGATGATAATTCTATAATCTTTTTGCCCAGTTTACCTCTGCATATAGTGTCATATAAATCTAAATATATTTTGGAAAAGAAAAGAAATTCAAGAATTTTTATATGTAACTGGTTATACATGTCATCAATTTTCTAAACCTTAAGAAATTTTTCTGAAAGAAGTCGATATTAACATTTCCTAGCCTATAGCATCTAGTTCATCATTGAGAGAAAGCAGCATAAGAGAAAGTACAAATTGAGAGGGAAAGAGGTTAGAATAAGAGTCAAACCAAAAGTCTACCAGGAAAAAAAATCATAGCAAATCGTCCTACGCAGATATAACAGGTACAAGCCAAACTGCCATTTCCTTGTATCACCACGCAGCTAGCTGTCTGGGCTTGTGGCAGGCACCTTGACAATGTTCAATCAGGAAGATCAAAAGCTGAAGTAAAGAAAACAAGTAACGTATGGTCTCATACATGTCCATGCATGCCAAGAATATCCTAATCCATATAATTTATTACTTATATTATGGTTGCTCTCTATATTCACATTAGATGAGGTAATATTTTATGGATATTTACTGTTTAACATTCTTAGGTGCCACAGAGTTTCAGAGATGTGTGAGGGATGCTTTTGGAGCTTATAGTTAGACAAAGGAATAGACTATTTATGCAAGAGCACAAAAAGGAGGCAGTAAAATGAAAACTTTGTGAAAGACTGAAGCACAATCTGAGTTCACTTCTTGAGCTACTTTTAGAGGAAGGGTAAGATTTCAATTAGTAGAAAAGAAGGGGGAGGAGGGAATGCCATAAAAAGGAAAACTATGAACAAATGTGGGAGGTTGAAAGGATCTTTGAAGAACAGTGAGAATACCAGTTTGACTAGGACAGGGAAATTCTATGGAAATAAAAGAGGTCTTTGGGTTTAATTTTGGAGACAATATACAACTGCTGAAGACTTTTAAGGCTGAGAGTGAAATAACAAAAACTATATTTTAGGAAGACTAATCTGGCAATGATAAAATTGATAAGAAAGGGATGGTATGCAGGTAGGTCGGATAGAGAATTACTGTAATAATTCCAGGTTCCTCAGCCAGATACACCTTACATGTATGAATCAATGTCAGCTAAAGTTACTAAATTTTATAAAAGTACCTTAAATATAGTATGGAACTTCTACAGTGATACTAGAAAACTTGGGTTTACACATAATTTTTTTTTACTTTTCCTTCCTATTTTCACCTTAGATAACAACTTCTGGCTCAGAATTTTCATTTCACTTTTCCTCACCTAATATTTGCATTAATAAGAATCATCATCTTTCTTTATATATTAGCAAAATCCACATTGTATGTCTTTGCTTCATCAGAAGAGCATTTAAAACAATTTTTAAAATCCAACTTTGTTAAAACAATTGCTTTGCATCACACACAATAAGTCTCCCCCAATTTCATATTTATTTTCCAAGAAAGAGTATCTTCTTTCTTGCAGGCAGATTAGGCCTACAAATCCAAAACAAAATGATAGGTAATTATCTAATAGTTACTTTATAGAAAGAGTTTTTAACAGATTGGCTGCCCTACGTATCATGAAAGCAGAAACTACAATAATTGCTTTCTTTACTTTGTATATGTAAACTAAACCATACGTTAATGTCCCTCTTTTAGAAAAAGGACTGAACCAGGAAAGTTTTCAACATTTCCCAGATTACAGTAGTCCTATTTTATTTGATTTTCCAAAAGAAGAGATTTAATTGCAAAGCATTAAATTTCACTTTTAATTTTTTTAATTTTAAAAAGATAATTTAGATTGTTGAAAGTCATATTACATAAGCCTTACAGAACAGTATAGCTGATTTTTAATAAATCAGACTTTTGAAAAGGTACCGAGCCAATAGATTCTAATTTGGAAAAAAAAAATAGAGGAAAAATTAATTCCATTTGGGTCACCTAAAGAATTGCATATGTTTAGGGACCTAGGATTAAGCAGAGGATGGTGTCCAGAGAGCTGTGGTGTCTCTTGCTTCCATGACTTTGCGTTTGTGTAAAAAAGTTGCCACTTAGTGACCACTGGAACCTCTCCAACGGTAAGTCCAGCTTCCTACTAGAGAAGTACTGAGCCATGAACAGTGGATTGGCTCAGCCCAGTCAGACAACAGCCCTCAGTCTAACATAGCCCAGGAACAGAGGTTGGTGACCTAATACTCAGGAAGGCAAGGATGCAAAGGAGGCAGAGGTGGGAGAAGAGGAAAGGGGGAAGAACGGAATTAACCGAGACACTGAAAGAGAGAAATGCTTTACCTGGAGATTCTCAGCCAAAGATGAAATTTTTTTTAATTTAAGGTAAACAAGGATACTGGTTTAAAACGGTCTGAAGGAGTCCAATTAGTATGAACAAACTTACTTAGTAGCTTTATAACGACACTGAGTGGGCAAGACTTACCTTTCATATATTAACATTTAGAAAACGTAGTTTATTCAATAAATTTGTTGAAAGATGTCATGTTTCCTAAAAACTGTACCTAATTTTAGGGTTCCTGCTTACAGTGATTCCAATTCTGCATGAGATTTTAAATTGGAGGGGGAATGAGAGGGTACAGAACACAGATGAAATTTTACAGCATGGAAATAAAAGTATTTTTAAACCTTCTTGGGGGTGAAGAGTTAGGCAAGAAGTAATACGTGGAAACTGTCAAGTGCTTCTCTACACACCCACCCACCAGATACCATCGCAGCCGGCTGGGGGAGTCTCCCTCTTCTTGCCTGACAGCTTCACTTTCTTTGAGGTCTGGAGCTGGTGATCACACTGGCCCGTCATGGTATTTTCAGTTAACAAAGCAGTTACTCAACAGGGGAAAAAGCCACAAAGGAGCAGAGCAGCTGCTGCTGCACCCGTGATGCAAGTGCAGGATGAGCCCCGGGCCGCCACCGCCGCCTCGGCTCCTCCGTGACGTCCGGGAGGGGTATCCCCGGCTCTCAGGAAGTGGTGGCCGCAGGCAGCTCCGCCCCCACGCGACTCAGGACTGGCCGGGCTGCCGGGTGGCAGGACCGCTGGGCCTGCGGCCGGGCGGGCGGGGATCACCTTCCCTCCACCCCCCTACACACACACTCGCACCGGCGAGGGCCGCGCGCCCCCTCGGTCGCCCGCGCCTCGCCTTGCTCACTCCTCACAGCGCGCACTGGACGAGAGCTGCCCGCGCCCCACTCTCCCCCAGGGCTCACTTGCACTCACCCCAACCCCAGGCGCCGAGCCTGGCCCAGCGTCGCGGGTCACCAGACTGGGTCGAGCCGAGTCCAAGATGGCGACTCCGCCCCCCCGCTCCGCACTCCCGGCGGGGTCAGGGCGCCCCCTCACGCGGCGCGCTCGCGCCCGAGGCCCGGCTAAAAATAGCCAGGCCCGACTATATTTGGTTCGGCCGGATCCCTGCGCGGCCGCGCGCGCCCCGCCGCGCCCCGCCCCGTGCGCCCTGCCCGGCCCCGCCCCGCCCCGCCCTGCGCGGCGCTGAATGGAGAAGGGGCGGGGGTGACCGAGGGGAACCTACTCCGCTATCTGCGGCGCGCGCCGGCGGCGGGGCCGGGCCAACCGCCGAATTTAGTAACATCGCCTGCGTCAATCACGCGCCTAGCGTGCGTCAGCGCCGCGCGGCTCCAGGTCCTGCTCCCCCCTCCAGCCTTTGAATGGATACAATGTAGCAGCGCCCTCCTTCCTTCCGAGACTGGATTGGAACCCGCGGCAGCGCTGAAGCTGGGTTCCTCTCTGCGCTGGGTCCACTTTCAGAGCCTCCTCCCACGGTCTTCTCCGCCTCACCCTGTCTGAAGTGGAAGTGGAGGCAAAGAAAGATGTATACATGCCGTATACATCTACACCTAGTCTTGTTTTCAAGTTTCTAGACCTAGCTCGAACCTTCTTCTATTCTGAAACGTCTACAATTCTATGCTCTCTACAGTGGAATCCTTTCTTCCCTCTCCTTACCCCTCACTCAGATTAGGAGAAATCAAAGAAATTTTAAAAGTCACATCTGATTCAAACGCACTACGTGAGGACCACGTCTGTCTACATTGTTTCACTCATATGGTTTCTCCTCAAAAATTCATTTCTGAAAGAGATTACTTTCACTCAGCAGCAACCTTTGGAACTAGGAGTCTTTAACTCTGATAAATTTTTGTTTTTGTTTTTTCAGCAAGATATTTACACCTAAATTTATCATTTCCAGGAAGAAATGGCTCTCTCATACATGCAGTCGCCCAGGCTTTCAGCACACCATTTCATGACAAATGTGTCCCGGGAGAACAGAGCAAATGCCCTAGCGAGGGACTGACTAATAAATCCTGTTGACTGATTTCGAAATATTTAATTTGGGTGATGAGAGGGGCCCCAGCTACAATCATCAAAAAGTGAAAGTGCGAGTTGAGAGTTCCATTTCTGACCGGGTGCTGGGAAGGAGGGATGATTTGCAACAGTCAGACCCTCTCAGCTGTTCAACACGTGTGCGTTTGTTTTATACACATAAAGTAGTTTCTGCTGCAGAGCGCGTGTGGATGATGGATGTGCGCTTCGTTGGGTTATAATGTGTCCAGTTAGGAAACCCACACCGTAAATGTAAAGAAATAAAACCCATAGCCATCTGCATCGTGTGCGAAACACGCACCCAGTAAATGATTGGGGGGGAGCGTGGGAGAAATTAGGCTGGGCGCAGAAGACCTGAGAGAAGTAAACAGCTTTACATTGCATGAGGAAAGCGCAGCTGCACCTCAGGGAGTCTTCGGGCTGGTGCCAGACTCCTTTTGCACCGGCTGCCAGGTCACTCGGAGAAGCTGGCTGGCGGAGCCCTCCCTTTCGGAAGAGCTGTCCTCTCTCTTACCCCCTCGCCCTGGCTCCGTGCCTCGGGGCAGCCTCGGCGGCTCGCCAGCAGCACTCCTCCAACTCTACTCCACCCGAGCCTGACAGCTGGGCGGACCCGCCTGACCCGCGGGAGGTTGCTGCACCCTCCCGCAGACGCGCGCCCTGGCTAGCAGCGCTACTGCAAAGGCGTTGGCAGGAAGGGGTCCGAGAGGCCCCCGGGCTGGGGCGGGCGGTGCGGCGTAGTTTCCATTGTGCGGCCGAGCGAATGGCTGGGGAGCGCGCGCGCGCACACACGAGCACACACACCCTCCCTCGCACACGCGGAACCGGCTGGGCCAGGGGAGGGAGGAGGAGGGTGACGTAGCGTCCCATGGCGTCACATTGACGTCTCGCATTCCAGGCACTCTATGGAGAGGCCGCTAGGGCTCCTGTGGCATAAATGACGTGCCGAGAGAGCAAGCGAACGCGCAGCCGGGAGAACGGAGTCTCCTGCTTCCCGCCCCCCACCCCTCCAGCTCCTGCTCCTCCTCCGCTCCCCATACACAGACGCGCTCACACCCGCTCCCTCACTCGCACACACAGACACACGCGCGCACACACGCTCCACACACACACTCCACTCTCTCCCGCGCGCTCACACCCCTCTTGCCCTGCGCCCTCACCGGTGCAGCGCGGCGCCGCAGCCGGACGCCCCTCCCGGGCTCACTTTGCAACGCTGACGGCGCCGGCGGTGGCCGTGGAGGTGGGAACAGCGGCGGCATCCTCCCCCCTGGTCGCAGTCCGAGCCAGGACGCCTGCGGAACCTCTCGGCGGCGCTCTCCCATGAGTCGGGATCGCAGCATCCCCCACCAGCCGCTCACCGCCTCTGGGAGCCCCTGGGCTTGTACACCGCAGCCCTTCCGGGACAGCAGCTGTGACTCCCCCCCAGTGCAGATTTCGGGACAGCTCTCTAAAAACTCGCTCTAAAGACGGAACCGCCACAGCACTCAAGTACGTATGAGATTCGCCCAGTTAATAAGGGGACTTGCTAAAAAGTTGGCTTGCAGGGAAGCGTCGCTCCTGAAATTGACAACTTTGAGTGTGGGGTTCCCTCCCCCCCACCTCGCCTCCCCGCTCAGGCTTTCCTTGCGAAGCAGCCGGTAGGTTCTGAGCTGAAACTTTTCCCCCGTAGCTGGCCCGCGGGGATCTCTGGAGCTCGTGGGATTCCTCCCACTACTGGAAGAGGCGAAAAGCCTCTAACAAAGAGGAGGATCGGGATTTGTGCTGTAGCGGCTCCAGCGATGTAATTCAGGGTATTTCGGCTCTAGTTGTCATGGTAATGATGCTCTCGGCGGCGGCGGCGGCGGCGGCAACGGCAGGGAGTTGCAGCTCCGGTGATGAACGGCAGTAATTTTCCTGCCTTTTAAGTAGGACTGAAAATAGGGGCTCTGGTGGGTCCAAGTGAATGTACCTAATGGTGGCACCGAGCTGTTTCTCTGGAAGGAAGCTCGGGAGGGAAGGGGTCTGGGCAGTGGCCGCCAGAGTTCGCACAGGCACTCGGAGGACCTCAGGAAAGAGAGCGTAATTGTAGGAATGTGGCTTATTGTATTGAAATGAGCCTGGGGCTCCGCTAGGCACGTCTGCCTGGCGTAGCCGACTTGGCGGTTTACGCTTTTCCCGTCGGAGGTAAATCGGGTGTAATTGCCGACTCCCGCGCCCCGACACGCGTGGGGACTGTGTCCCTCTCCTCCAGACCTTGGCTCGGTGTGGGAAAGGCACGGTTTACTTTTCACTGACAGAACTCGCGCTTTTGGAGAAGTTGCTCCGACTGTTTTACTCTCAGTAGAAATGAAAGTTCTCGATCGTGAGAGGAGAGCGGTCAAGCGAGCGCAGCCTGCGGAGATTGACTTCCGAGGGCACCTCTCGAACCTGTTGGAAGCTTCGGGGCAGTCGTGAGGGAGAAAGCATTTGTCGCTTGATTTCCAAGAAGGTTCTTGGAGATTGCCTTTTATTTGTGCCTCCAGATTCTCCAGAGGGAAATGCTGCGAGGACTTTAGTAATCAGAAATCTCGGGCTGCTATCCCAGGGCCTTAGAGTGCCGGGAGAGAGGGACAGGGCGCCGTTCAGCCATTCCATCGTCAATCTAATCCTGGATCTCCTTTTCCCACGACGAGGAAATGTTTTTTAGAACCAAGTTAGGGAAAGAAAAAAGCTGCCCAACGCGGCTCCTGGGCACAATGAATGAAGTTACTTTATTCGAGTAATTTCCTTGAACAAGATGCTTGCAATGTGAATATCAAAGACTCCTTAGGCCACAGCAACCTCCACACCCGCTCCCTCCCCTGCGCCCACCCGCCCCCTTCCTGGGACCTTGCGCTCGCAGAAATTCTTCCCCGCGGTTTGTCTAGTCTTCCTCGGTCTTTCTGAGAACGTCTGTCTTTCCCTTTCTGTCGGTCTCTCCTCCACTCCTCCTGCCCCCACCCAACCTCCGCCCCCGCTCCCCAGGGCTGGAAACTCCGCGGAGGTCACAATGGTGCGTTTCACGGTTTCCTCCACACACTTCACCACGGGGAGGGGAACACGGGGGTGTTCCTTTCGTCTGCCCACGAGAAAGAAAGGAGCTTTGACAGAGGTAGTTATTTCTTCCTAATTTACAACCCCAAGGCTCTGTGCTCCGGCCCGGCGGCCGCGAGCAGGAGCGGCGGAACGTGTTTCCAGGCGCGGAGGCTTTGCCTAGGTAACCGGCCCTTTGAGGGGCGGAGAGAGCGGTGGGGCGCTCGGCTGGGCTGTAGGAAAGGCTGCGTGGCTCTTTCCCGCGAACGCTGGGCGCTTGAGGGGAACCCCTTCCTTGGGAAGATGCGGTCCCCGCCCACCCGAGTTCAGAGGCCGTCCCTCGGAGAAAGACTCCGCTTGAAAGGCCTCTGGGGGGGAATGGGAATGAGGGCACCCACTGGAGGAGGGGTGCTGGAGACCCCCATTGAAGATGCGGGGGGACGGGAAGCACATGCCACCGCCGTGGGAAGATCCGCTTGTGCCTGCGCTACCGCGAGCGCATGCTTTCCGTCGGAGCAGCTCGGTCTGGAGCTGGGAGTGGCAAGGGAATCCCCCATTTGCTGGCTGTCGAGGGGTTCCCGGACCTGGGGGCTCCGCGTCCCTTTCTCTCTTCTGCAGGCAAGCCCGGGGCACAGGGGCGCGGGGAAGAAGACGACCCCCGCGGCCTGCGCACCCGAAAGGTTTTTGTTTGGTTTGGTTTGGGGTTTTATCGGTCCCCGTTCCCACCCTTCGAGCTGTGCCCATCCTGGGCAAAGGGGGCGCTATAGGCCGGAGTTTGGGGCAGCCAGACCCTTCTCTTACGCCCGAGGAGCGGCGCTTTCAGCTACAAAGTTTCGCTGGAGCTGTGCGCTGAGACATTCACCCCGGAGCTGCACTAGGCGCTCTCCGGGGCGCAGGGTGGCCAGAAGCTTGGAAGCGGCCCACCCTCGGGGACACCGCCCGCTGGGTAGAGAGGACCTGCCTCCGCCGGGCCCACCAGCCGCGAACGCTGCCTGCCTGCTCGTCTTACTTCTAGCGCCGTCCTTTCCACTGTGTCCTTTTGTTTGCTTGACCCCTGGCCCCCGAAACTCGCGGCTAATAGAAGCGAAGCTCCATTAGCATTTAGAATGAAAAGCGCAGACTTTCTTAATTCCTCGGGGCATTCATGCATTCGTTACGGACCTCGTGCATTTCCTATGCAACATGTAAAATTTGTGTTTGAGGGGTGGGGACGGGCAGAGTTGGAAAATGGCTATTTTCCGCTCGTGCATGCTCACTGACCCCCAGATTCGGGCGGAACTCGTTCCTCAAGTGTTCTCCTTTCTTAGGTTTTCCTGACTTCCCGAGCTCAGAATCAGTTGTTGGGGCAGAGAGATCAATTTCGGGGAGATGACAGGCTACGCGCTTTTTAGCCTAGTTTAGGGTGCCACAAAACTGCGGTGGGTGCGGACAGCCTTCCCTCGGCTTCTCCAAGGCCGTGAGATGCTTCTTGCCCCCGGGGACTCCGGTACCCTTAAGCAACCTTACCCTTAGTTCTTTGTAATTAACGTAGCATTTCTAGAGGCTTCCCAGGAACGCCCTCCCCCCCAACACTCACACACACACGCGCACAGCCCAGGCTGCAGTAACCCGGCCTGGTCCCACTGTGACCTCTGTCCTCTCTCCCCATGCCTGCAGAGCCCACTGCGGAAGAGCGCAGCCCGGCAAGCCCGGGCCCAGAGCCTGGACCCTCAGCGGAGCCGGGCAGCGCTGCCGCCGCTTCGCCTCGCCGAACACCCCCGCCTCCTACACTCTCAGCCTCCGCTGGAGAGACCCCCAGCCCCACCATTCAGCGCGCAAGATACCCTCCAGGTAGGTTGGAAGGCACCATCTCTTCTTCCCCCCCGGGCTAGGAGAAGCGGGTAGGGGAACCACAGACCCAACGGGCAGCCTGGTGGACTTCCCAGTGCCAGGACAGTGACTGCTGGCCACGAATTTCACAGCACAGGTGGCTTTCTCGCACGAAGCTCCTCTGTATACCACACCCTGTTGCTACTGAATGGAGCAGCCAAATTAAATTAAGCACTACACTTCTCAAAATTATTTTTCCTAAGAAAAATGCAAATACACCAATAGATTTATACATTTTAATGTCTTTTGCTGTCCTTTTATATCCAGTGCATGCATTTAAGAGTTATGGAATTACTTAGAGCAACACTGAGCATTTTTGTTTGTATAAAACCGAAATCATTTGGGTGCAGAAGTTTGGATGATTGAACCTCACAGGGAAAGAGAAAAGCATTTGAGCTGAAAACCAAGGAGTAAATTTGAGTTTGGCAAAAGTGGATTGCAGGTTTGGTTTGTATCACCTCTTTACGAATTTGCTAAAGGAATAATAGATGCCAGTCCTGAGTAGGCACCAGAGATAGCATAGAATAATAGAATATAGCCCCAACAAGCTCGTCTTCTAGCTAGAAACCTCAGAAAGACACAAAGAAGAGCAATAGGTAGGGATTGACAGGGAACAATGACAGAAAAGACTAAGGGAGAAATCCTACAGGTGCTGAGGGAGGAGAGTAGATGAGAGATCAGGCAGTGTTCTTTCTTTTAAATGATTGTCATTCATTTCATCCCAACCACTGGACAGCAAGATAAGTAAACCTTTAACTTCAAACTGTTGAGTGTGTTTTTAAGGCCCTACTTGGGGAAATAAAAAGGTCTGAACTGGCCTCTCCTCCTCACTGCTTCTTCTAACAGGCCCTCATCACCTTTTTTCAAGTCAAGATTTCATCCCATACACGCATGACTTAATCAGATTGGAAATGTGGGTAAGAGAAAGATGTCAAAGGAAATGTGAAGTATCACGTCTCTATTAGTCACACCTTTTACACCACAGAATCCAAATAGGTGTTGAACACCTGCTTTTCCTTTGGCTCAGAAAAACCAACCACCAGAAACTGTCCATTTTACCCTTTATATTTAGCCATAAAGAAAGGAAAATAATTAGATAAATCATCCACTACATTTAATAATTCCCAGGGCCTTCTCACGCAGTTCAATCTCTTTGAACAGTTGTAAGCACCCAGCATACCAGTCGCTTTAGGGGCTCAACATAGTTAAACTGGCAGAGAAACCAAGTCTATTCAGAAACTTCTTTCTCCTTTCCAGGGGTACTAATTCTGTCATAAGAAAATACCTAGCCTAACTTGCCTATTATGATAGCTGTAAACTGTTGTCATAAAACAGCCACTGATATATTTTATTAGTCAGCATTGGGAAATATATATTACTATATATACATATATGTATGTATTATAGCAAAGAGCAGGTTTGGTGGGTGTTTTGTTGCAGCTGCTGATCTTTTTCTTTGCAGATGGTACAAACTCCCCCGAGTCCATTTCCTGGGCCTACATCCCCATCTCACCACCTAGCTGGCTGAAGTCATCAACAGGGGTCCACTTTGTGCAGACTGCTAGCCGTGTTTGGAGGAGTGGGGAGGGGGTGGGGGAGAGCGACCACAACATGTGTGGGCAGCCTCAGTTGGCACTCATAAAATGTTAGAATGTCACTGCCTCCCTTGGCCAGTAAGTCTCTCGTAAGATGCCTTTTTTGACTAACTCATAGGTTTACAAATCAATGTGTGTGGCTTGGGAGACAAATGGCCTCTTTTCCTCCAGAATAAACCAACTGGCTTTCTCTTTGTCCTCCCAGGTTGTGGCTGAGGGGGCCACTCCAATTAGTTTATAGGACTCAAAGTCACTTTTTAAAAACATCTCTGGGCTTATGATGAAAGACATCAAGTTTCCCAGATCTGATGCAGGACAGGGAAGGAGAGAAGATGGGTACAGGGGTCCCCAGAAGGCTGGAGTTTTGGCATCCTGTGGCCCCTTTTTGTCTGTCGGGGATTAAGCTTTCTTCCTGGGGAGGAAGAAAGTCAGTGTGGGGGATTCTGTGTCTATCTACCAGAAGGAGGAGAGGATGCCATTTCCTCTCTATTTCCCAGATAGGGAGCAATGAATCCAATGCCGTTAGCTAGGAAACGAGTGTTGACTTGCTTCTGAGAGACCCTTTTCCCTGTCCCTGCAGATATGCCCTGCGTGCAAGCCCAATATAGCCCTTCGCCTCCAGGTTCCAGTTATGCAGCGCAGACATACGGCTCGGAATACACCACCGAGATCATGAACCCCCCAGACTACACCAAGCTGACCATGGACCTCGGCAGCACCGAGATCACAGCCACAGCCACCACGTCTCTGCCCAGCTTCAGTACCTTCATGGAGGGCTACTCGAGCAGCTACGAACTCAAGCCCTCCTGCCTGTACCAAATGCAGCCGTCAGGGCCGCGGCCCTTGATCAAGATGGAGGAGGGGCGCGCGCACGGCTACCATCATCATCACCACCACCACCACCACCACCACCACCATCACCAGCAGCAGCAGCAGCAGCCATCCATCCCTACCCCCTCCGGCCCGGAGGACGAGGTGCTGCCCAGCACCTCCATGTACTTCAAGCAGTCCCCGCCGTCCACCCCCACCACGCCAGGCTTCCCCCAGCAGGCGGGGGCGTTGTGGGACGACGCGCTGCCCTCGGCGCCAGGCTGCATCGCGCCCGGCCCGCTGCTGGACCCCCCGATGAAGGCGGTGCCCACGGTGGCCGGCACGCGCTTCCCGGTCTTCCACTTCAAGCCGTCGCCGCCGCACCCGCCCGCGCCTAGCCCGGCCGGCGGCCACCACCTTGGCTACGACCCGACGGCCGCCGCCGCGCTCAGCCTGCCGCTGGGAGCCGCCGCTGCCGCCGCCGCCGCGGGCAGCCAGGCTGCTGCGCTTGAGGGCCACCCATACGGGCTGCCGCTGGCCAAGAGAGCGGCCGCGCTGGCCTTCCCGCCGCTGGGCCTCACGGCCTCCCCGACCGCGTCCAGCCTGCTGGGCGAGAGCCCCAGCTTGCCGTCGCCGCCCAACAGGAGCTCATCGTCAGGCGAGGGCACGTGCGCCGTGTGCGGGGACAACGCCGCCTGCCAACACTATGGCGTGCGCACCTGCGAGGGCTGCAAGGGCTTCTTCAAGGTGAGCGCACACTCCCGCCGCCTCCTGGCGCCCTTCTCTCCTCCGCAGCCAGCCCCCTCGCTGAAGGGAGCTTCCGAGTGGGTGTAGGGGCGATCCTTGTCCTTCCAGGTTTGAGAGGGGCAGTCATTACATTCTGCGTTCCTATACTTTCTCCTAGCACCCTCACACCCATAATCTCCAGAGCTTTTCACTTGGGGTTCATGTACAGGAGGCCACCCCAGATGGACTTGAGGAGTCTGGGAACCTCCTGACTTGTCATTGTCTTATGAGCATTTTCCTGGAGAGCTTTCAGTAGATTCTCAAAAGGACCTCTAACTTCAAAAATGCAAGCACCTCATTGCATTCCTTGTCTGTCCAGCCAGGGTGTCTGAAGGGATAGGGTCTGCATGTCAGGTCCTGGACATTTGTGTCTCATTTAATCTTTACAATAAGAGCTGGAACTCTAGAATCAGACCTCAGATTGAATTCTGGCCAGTCAGTGTCTTAGATATTATTTATCCTTGTTTGTAGATGAGGACATTGAGGCTTGGAGAGGTTATTCAGTTGCCCCAGGACACACACTCATAGAGTGAGATGGAGGCAGGGTGCCAACTCCTGTTTGTGTGACCCCAAATTGGACACCCTTTTCATAACTCTGCAGCATTGGAATAAACAGGGGCAACTGACTTGATGCAGTTTCGGGCAGTTCCCTCCATATAAGTTGGGGTCTTACCAATCCACTCTAACCTCTAGGAACACTTCCCTACCTCTGTACCACACACAGTGCCAGGTACAGACATAGTTTTTTTTCTCATAGGTATAAAGGAGAATTTTACAGTGGAAGGGCCATCAGTCTCCCCCATATTTTACCCATGAGGCCTAGACAAGTGAAGTCTTGTGCAGGCTGTAAGCAGTGATTTAGCTGCACAGGGGATGTTGCCAGCTGGTTTCTCCGGACTCCTGAGCTCAGTGTTCTTTCTACCACTGGGGGAGGAGAGGAGGGTAAAGGCCTTGCTCTCTTGCTGCTCCTTGTTTCACTATTGACTCCCAGACTTCTCCAGACAGTTACTGCTGTACCATCTCCTCATTCCCCACCCCATTGCACATTATTTCAGGCATTTGCAAAGCCACACAAGTCACCCCTTATCCTCCAGTGCTGGGCAGGGTAGAGGGAAAGGGCAAGCAGGATGCTGATTGGGTAACCAGGTTTGGGGAGGCCAACAGGATGTCCCTGGGAACATGCTGGAATTGGAGTAAGAAGACTCCAACAGGAGACCTTGATCTGTCACCTACCCATTGTATGATATTGGGCATGACAATTCTTTCTAGGCTTTAGTTTCCCTATCAATGAATAAAAAAAGGGCTGTGTATTAAATGAGATAAAAACATATATTAAAGGGCCATAAAATAATATTTCATTATTAAATGAAACTACAGAATATTTGTCAAAAGGTGTATGGGTCTACACAGCACATCCATATTGGTGGATGGGTCTACACAGCAACAAGCAACAGTTATTTTTGGTCTATAGATAGTAATCATGTCATTAATTGAAATCTACAGATAAATGAGAAAATACTCATGGAAAGACTTTGCAATATGTTAAGTGGCCTACAGGTATACAGGGTTATGATGTTTTAAATGCTGAATCTTAGGCTTTTTTTTTTTTAGCCATTTTTTTTTTCTGTCTTTACTCAAGCTTTACCAGGGCTACTTTCAAGTAACTGCATTCTTTTAGCAGATTTGATTTTTATAGGATTTCAGTGGAAATGCTGAAGGGCAGTGAAACTGGCAGCAGAAAGAGGGAAAAGAAAGAAAAACAATTAGAGAATTATGAATAATCTACAAATATAATCAACCCTAAATAATTGAGAGTTGACCAGAATACTAGAGCGGTAATACATTCTGAGTCTAGAAATGTCAATTAAGTGTTCCCCAACAGCTTCCCTTTTCTGCAGCAATCCCTTGAAAACAAATCTATACTTGAAAGGGTGGGGGCAGGATGGGGGAGAACCACCCCACAGATCTGTTAATTAAGGGAACCAGAGCAGGTTTTACCCAGTGGCTTTCTACCATTAAATTGAATTCTTTAAAAATGTGACATGAAGTGCAGTTAATGATGGGAATTCGGTGATTGAACCATAACGATCTCTCCCTGTCCTTAAACTGTGCAGGCACACAGAAATGTGAGGACGGCTTCAGGTTATTGGGAAAATGTATACCTGAAGCAAAATGCCACCAGCACTCAAATTGGCATATAGCCTTGAGGATGATGGCAAGAAATAGAGTGTTAGAAATTACTGTATGTTCAATGAAAGAGAGCTTTATTCAGGAAACACACATTTCCTATCCTTACAGACTACTAAGAATTTAAATGCTGGAAACTCAGAAGTATGTTTGTGTTTTAGAATTTTGCGTTTTAAACTAAAATATACTAAAGCAGAGGAAATGTGTCTTAGACTTGAGATAGGCTGGCTTTGTTATATTGTTTAAGTTTTATGTAAGCAATTTAGAAACTGTCCCCTAAAATGAAATTAAAGCTGTGAAGATAGGGTAAAACTGAAACATGGAGGTTGAGGAGGACTGAAAGTAAAGAAGAGGTTCAAAGTAAATCTAGACTTTTGGATATGAAATAGATCAAACGACCCAAGTTACCTGGATTTTTTTTTTTTAATGTAGTCCAGGCTTCCCAAATAAATATCAACTGTGTGCTCTATGTGGAGTTGTATAGATCCAGGTAATTTCTGAACAAATTTGCCCTAAGTGGTAAAATAGATCCATTTGCACAAATGTTTTCAATTAAAAAATAAGCATTCTTTTAAACTTGGAACATAAAATATGTTTACTCTTTCTGTCATTTCAAAATTATATGGATTCTGAAAAATACAATGTTGTTTTTATATCCAGGCCCAAGTTTTATGATGTGTCTTTTATAGTATGGTTATTTTGGTGTCTATGTCAATAGCCATTTATGAAATTACCTATTAATGGGAAATTTCACTGAAAATATATAGCTCTCGTATTTCTTTCTATCATTCTTTTTGTCCTTTGGGTTTTTTTTCTTTATTTCTTTCTTGGATGTGATAGTGATTTTTAGGCTCCAATTTTATGATGTTGCTTTCAAAAATATTCTTTAAAGATAAACTACAGATTAACTGAATTTCTTTTTTGCATTAAAACATTATTTCCTATATATTTTAACTAGACAAATCCTGATTTTGCTTTTTACAATTTCATCTCTATTGGGTAACAAAGCTAGTTACTGTGATATTTGACTTACAGTAGTGATAGCAAACAAAGTACATCCCAGATAATTTTGATTTTATTTTAATAAGGTCAGCAATAATCAGGGGAGTGGAACAAGTAGAAAATTGTTCCCAAAGGGATATTAAAAGTGAAGATAATCTAATTCTCCAAGGTATGATATGTTGACCTGGTAATTTCAGATATGATTTTATCATTCAGAGTTGGGTGTCTCCTGAGACTTGCTTCAGAACAATCCGAGATGATTTTCATTGTCAGCAGCTAACACTAATAAAATTGTTTTTCCTGCAGGCTAGCGTGTTAGGAAATTAAATTTATCGAATTATACGAATTGCACTGTCGCTTTTCACATTGTAATTAAAATACATCTTGTCAGGTTCTACCTCTTTCCAGAAACTATTAGTTGACTATCTCTGTATTGTATTTTCTCAGAGAACGGTGCAGAAAAATGCAAAATATGTTTGCCTGGCAAATAAAAACTGCCCAGTAGACAAGAGACGTCGAAACCGTTGTCAGTACTGTCGATTTCAGAAGTGTCTCAGTGTCGGAATGGTTAAAGAAGGTATGGATATAATGCTTCTTACCCGGTTTGTTTATATGTGTTCTCAGAAATCACTGGAAAAAAAAAGTTAATATTTAGGTTGGGATAGTGAATTTTCCCAGTTCCTCTTTCCTTCAACATTTTATTTTTACAGCATATGTTAACATTTATAACTAACCAAGGAGTATTTATTCTAATTTCTCAAAATTAATAGAGAGCTTGTGTACATACATCTTTGTTCTATTTAAGAAGGAGACTTTTAGGGCTAATTCATTACCAAATGTAAGTATGGGGTGGCTTTTATGTTGCTTATTTCAACTCTCATTAAATCATTGTGTGAATATTATTCCAAACTATTGTCACTTTTAAATGCTTGGTCTCGGTAATGATTGCTCAACTGTAATGTGTTTTGATTCCTTTTTGTGATTTATGGCTATTCATAACATAAACTTTGAAGATTGTTTTCTTTCTCTCTTTCGGCATCAGTTGTCCGTACAGACAGTCTGAAAGGGAGGAGAGGTCGTCTGCCTTCCAAACCAAAGAGCCCATTACAACAGGAACCTTCTCAGCCCTCTCCACCTTCTCCTCCGATTTGTATGATGAATGCCCTTGTACGAGCTTTAACAGACTCCACACCCAGAGATCTTGATTATTCCAGAGTAAGTTTTATGATTTCCTGCTTCCAAATGAATGATCAGTATCTCTACTCATGATACTAGTAATAAGAGTTGATGGAATGACTTCGTGCCTGGTACTGTGCTAGAGTTTTCATACCTTTTGTGTATTTCTCACTCCATTTAGCAATTCAGTGTGCATCCATTGCACCAAATAATTTTTGCCTTATTGAATCTCTAAATGCCTTAACAAATGACACTGACAGTGCTGCACCTGTCATACCCATTGTTGCAGGATTCCTGGTGGTTGTGCCAATGAAAATCTGCATAGGTGAACTACAATTTGTAGATTTCTCTCATCATCTCAACAAAGTGACTACTGTTTTTTTCTTATTATGATCAAACCATCTGGGTGACCCTCAAGTTATCCTTAAGTGGTTTACCAAAGCATTGGCATTGATTGATCTGCTGCTTATTCAGGGGGATTATACCATTATGGAGAGGAGTGAGCTCTGGCCTTGACATTGTGAGATTTCGGGAGGACTGGGATGGAAGGCCACCTCTGCAGCTTCCTGTCTGTGTTGCCTGGCTCCTGCTCTTGGCTTTTTCATTCCTACAGTGGAGATAATTACAATATTTAACCTCAGAGGGGGTTTTGAACATCAGTCACACAAGAATGATGGTTGTGAAAATGTTTTGAAAACCATAAATGATTATTGATGTTGTTAAGTCAACCAAAATATATCAATATTTTTATTTTAGATGGGATATAGTAAAATCGCATCAATTCGAACTCTGAAAATTCCTCCAAAATTTGAGTAACACAGAGAAGATCCATGAAAAGGGATTTTCTGAGCAAATGTGTAAACAATTCTGCAAGGAAGTTTTTTTAAAGGACTTAGTAAAGCAAACTTCTAGGAAAATAGGGTCTCACCGAAGAGGGAAGGGATGGGAAAAGGATCACAATTATCGAGCAATTTCTACGTGCTAGACATTGTGGTATATTGTCTCATTTAATCCTTTAAATCACCACAAACTTTAGGGATCTTTATCTCCACTCAAACACAAGTAAACTTAGACACACAGCTTGCACACAGGTGACGAGATACCAGTCCAGGGGTCCCCAGTTGGTCGATCTTACTTGGCATCTACTGCCAGATTGCCTTCCCCAGGTCTAATCAGCATTTCAAGCTTCTGGTTGAATAGCTGGCAAAGTGGGAGTGTGTCTCTACAATGTGCCCTCCTTTTAGTTTGCAGTGTTGACAGAAATGATTGGTGTACCTGCTGTGATCCTCTCTCCCTCATCCCCAGCCTCATTATAGGCAACTCCTCTTTGCACCTGATCACAAGACATCAGATGAGAAGCGTGGTAGATCCTTAGCACCAAAGGTTGAGGACTCTTATTCTGATTACAAGTAGCATCTCTTGACTAAAGTCAAGTCTCAAATAATAGTATAATAGAATAATGCAGTGGTTAAGGGCTTAGGCTTTGGAATCATGCAGGCATAGATGAAAATCCCAACACCATCATTTACTAGTGGGGTGACCTTAAGCAACTGATTAAACCTTTTAATGCCTCAGCTTCCTCATCTGTGTTATGGAGTAATAATAATATCTACTTCCTGGAGTTGTTTGTGAGGATTAAATATGATGATACTTGTCAAAGCTTTAGCACAGTACCAACCAGACTTTCTCACTGTGCCATTTGTTGAGTGTACTAATGAGTATGAACACTACACGTGTCAAGTACCTGTAGCGACACCATTAAGATAAGTAGTATGATCTCTATGTCATAGATTAAGGATTAAAATTCATCTATGAGGCTAAAGGGCTGACTTGCCCAAGGTCACATAGTTAAATATGCATCAGGGATAGAATTAGGGGCCCAGTGTACTGGACTCAAAATACCAGCCTTCACTAAATACCAACCTTCCCTGCCTCTCCAGCTTCAGTGAGTGAGGGTGCTAGAAAAGTATTCAGGAATGAAGATTTCTCCCTGAAGCACCCTTGGCTTCTCCTTATGTGATTTATCTGAATTAATGAAGCTTCTAGGCATTGCCTAGGCTAAGGCTTGACCACACAATCTGACATGGTTCCAGGGCATTTGAAAGCACTATTGATGGCCAGTTCAGAGAATTTTAGGCCCCAAAAGTGATTTTTTTTTGGCCCCGAATTATCCAATTATGAGTCTACACAGCCTAATTAGTCATTCAATGGCAAACCCTCCCCAGCACTTTGAGTTGTCCCAGCTGGGAACTGTCTCCACACTGAAAAATCAATCCAGTGTGTTTGCTTGCCTCTGCACCATCCAGTCTGTTAGTCTAGAGTCATCGTCCTCATCAACAAACATTTATCCAATTTAATTGTTAGCTTTGTCCAAAATAGCAGATTGACCATGCCAGAGTCTGGGTCACATTGATACTACCTTTGGGGCCTGGCTCAATTTTGCAAAGCATATTTATTTTAATTGCATTGTTTTGGAATCAGGTTGAACCTCATAGCTTGGATTCTCCTGCTTTTAGATAGCTTTACAAAATTATCAAAAATTGGACCCAAATCAACTAAATTAAAAGACTTTAAAAAAAATACAGTGAGTTTTCATCAAAAACTTGGATGAAGGCATAGGAGCATGCTGATCACATTTGCAGATGACAGAAAGCTGGGAGGGATCGCTAATATGATGGATGTCAGTATCAACATTCAGAGTGATCTCGACAGGTTGGAACAGGAAGGGCTGAAACCATCACGAAGAAAGTTAACAAAAATAAATGTGAAGCTCAGCGTTTAGAATTTTAAAAAATGGGAGAGTCTTGGCTTGTCAGTGGTTCATGTTAAGAAAATCTCAGGAGTTTGTTCCATACACACTTGATATGAACCAACAAAGTATATGTGTAGTGGAAGAAAGGGATGCAGAATTACCTTAGGCTGCAGCAGTAGAAGCATGGGACCAGGACCAAGTTGGTGATGGGCCCATGGAGTCTGTCCTGTCAAACCGCACTTCAAGGATTGAGTCCACTTCCAAGCTTGGATTTAAGAGGGATATGGATACACTGTTTCTGGAAAGTTATAAGGGATGGTTGTGGGAGATGGAAATATGTAGACAAGAAGGGAGAAGATTTGGTAGGATTAGGTCACTCTTTTGCCCTAGGGCAAAAGAATTGTTACAACCAAGGAGAGGTCTGGGGGAGAAGGAGGAGTGCCTCTTCCAGTTCACTCTGATGACAAGTTTTGGCCACACTACCTGCTGTGGAAGTGTGAGTCCAACACAAGAAATAATTAAGGAGATCGTGTAACAGGATTCCTTACAAGGGGAAAGGTTGTTTTGGATGACAGTAAGTCCCTTCCAACTCTAAGATTTTATGATTCTGAGGTTTACCTTACTGTCCCTAAATGCAAGTGCTTATATACATATAAGAATATATGTTGTTAAGTAACTTGCTAGTTAACTAGATTGAACTTGCTTTGTTCTCTATCAAACATTAGCATACAAAATGAATGAAACAAAATGAATGTATTGAATGTCTACTTTAAGCCAGGCACCATCACATATATTCTTTTTTTGTTCTGTTTTATTGATACATCATAGTTGTACATATTTTGGGGGCACATGTGATATTTTGATACATGTATACAATGTGTAATGACTAAGTCAGGGTAATTCGGATTATCTGTCACCTCGAACATTTATTTTTCTTTGTGTTAGAAACATCACAATTCTTCTGGCTATTTTGAAATATACAATAAATGATCGTTAATCATACTTTCCCTACTGTACTATCAAAAATTAGAACTTCTAACTGTATTTTTGTACCCATTAACCAGCTTCTCTTCACTCTCCCGTCTCCTCTTTCCTTCCCAGCCTCTGGTAACCACCAGTCTGGTTCTGTCTGTCTGCACCATCCAGTCTGTTAGTCTAGAGTCATCGTCTGTCTTCATGACATCCACTTTTTTGGCTTTCAAATGCTAGTGTGAATGTGCAATATTTGTCTTTCTCTGCCCGGCTGATTTCATTTAACATAATGACGATGTATGTTGCTGCAAATGACAGGATTTCATTATTTTTTATGGCTGAATAATATTCCATTGTGTATATACCACATTTTCTTTATGCATTCATCCATTGATGGATACTTAGGTTGAGTCCATATCTGGGCTATTGTGAATAGTGCTGCGATAAGCGTGGGCATGCAGATATCACTTTGATATACTGATTTCCTTTCTTTTGTATATATACCCAGGCATGGGACTGCTGGGTCACATGATAGTTTTAGTTTCAGTTTTTTGAGACATCCCCATAATGGCTGTACTACTTTACATTCCCACTAACAGTGTACAAGGGTTCCCCTTTCTCTGCATCCTTGCCGGCATTTGTTTTGTGGTTTTTTGGGGGGAGGCTTTTTTTGTCTTTTTGATAATAGCCATTCTAACTGAATTGAGATGATATCTCATTGTGATTTGGATTTTCACTTCCCTGATAATTAGTAATGTTGTGCATTTTTAAATATACCTGTTGGTCATTTTTATGTCTTCTTTAGAGAAATATCTATTTAGGTCTTTTGTCCGTTTTTAAAATGGATTATTTGGGTGTTTGCTATTGAGTTGAGGTCCTTATATATTAATCCCTTGTTGGATGGATAGTTTGCAAATATTTTCTCCCATTCTGTAGGTTGTCTGTTTACTTTAATTGTTTCCTTTGCAGAGTTTCACATATATTCTTACATAATTTCACTTAAGTCTCCAGCTTTATGTGGTATAATTTATAGTTTGAGTAATTTTTTTAGGACTGTCATCTGTTAAAATTCAATTTTAATACTAATACTTTCCCCCTTAAAGTTTTATATTTACAAATTCATAGAACTGGCGATGACCTTGGGATCATTTAATACCAACCCCCATATTTTCAGAGGAGTAAATTAAGGTTTAAAGGGGTTAACTGGCTTGCCAAAGGTCAGTGGCAGAGCTAGGACAAGATCCAAATCTCATCACTCAAAGTAATATATTTCTATTTCATCATACTGCCACTTTTATTTAATGGCAATTAACTAGATTTTTTGAAAAATAGAGGCTTTATTAGATTTTTTAACGTTACAATACTAGTAATATCCATTGGCTTTCTAAAAGGCAAAAACCATTTAAAAGTGGATAAAATGAAAAATGAACGTCCTCTTCATTTATACCTGTCTGATCCCACTCCTCAGCAGTAACCGATGTTAACATTTAGTGTGAATCCATATTTATTACACTCTAAATAAGAATTTGCCTGTCAGGTTTGAGTCAGAGAGTGGATTTGACCCATACAATTTATTAAAGGAGCCCAATTCCCCAGTGAGTAAGGTCAATAGAGAAAGGAGAAAATGTGTTGCCAGCCTGGTATGTTTTAATCTTCATATATCAGCATATGTGCCTTTAAGGTAGTAAGTGAGCAGTTTTCTCCCTGTTTGTGGGTAGTGGAGGCGGAGGGGTTCTGTTCCAAGTCACAGAGGGAATGAATGTTTTAGAGGCCAGAAAGAGAGCTCCTGAGCTCTGTGAGGCGCTGCTGGCTCTGGGACCTTCACTTCTCCTTTGGGCCAAACTTCTCTCCCTCAAAAGTGAACTCAGATCGGTGTACATCAGTGCAGTCAAAACATGTCATGTTTGATTTGTCTCTCCTCAAAATGTTACTATTCTCTGCCCTACAGTTGCTTTTAATTTAGCAATACAAGTATACGTAGATGCTGGGCTTGGCTTTGGAACCTGCATAATTACTAATGAGAAAACATACTTAATGTCCTCATTAGTTGGTCATTTCAAGTATTTTTCGGCACACTAGAATGTGTTGTGGTCATCAGCCACTTAGTGTCGCAACAGACTGCAGATACAAGAGGTTCTACTCAGATAAAACCAGGCACCAGCAACTGGCTTAAATGTGTTAACAAGATAGCCTAAGAAACAATGTAACTAAACATGTTAGACCTATAGAGTAAGCTACATGAAGACTGTAAAAAGAGTGGTTTCATGAAACTTCTCAGAAGACCTTCCCAAATTACCACCAGTTCACCAGATGATTTCAAACCAATTTCTGCCCCTCCGTGGGCCATAGTTTCCTCATCTGAATGGTGGAGAGATTGGACTAAATGCGCTCCGAGGATCCCTTCCAGCCTTCTCACGCCCTGACCCTCTAACCATCTTACTTGCTGTAATTCCACTGTGGGTACAGATCAGCATTTCCCAAAGCATGGTGCCCAGATGCCTCTACCAGAAAGAAATGGTGGTGTTTGCTTAAAATGCAGGTTCCCAGGTCACACCCAGACTACACGGTAAGGTTTGGGAACCACCAATACAGTTTAAGAACAACAATTCCATTTTAATTTGAGTTTCCCAGCTTTTCTTGGGGTTGGGAAGGGATGAGCAATGAGGTATAAATTTTCTGGAAAGTAATTCATTTAACAAATATATATTGAATGGCTGCTGGGTGTCAGGTGGTGTACTAGGTCAGTGGACACATTATTGAACAAGACAAAGCTCCTGCCCCTCATGGAGCTTACTCTCCAGTAAAGGAGAAATAAAGTAAACAAATATATATCTGCAGTGATGCCACTGGTAGGAGAAGAGGAGTTTTCTGGTTTGAGGTTTTTTTTGGGGGGGGGGTGGAATGGAGTTAGATCAGAGAAGGAAAAATTAGGGGGGTGAATATATACATTGCCAATTTTTAAAATGTCTCTTTTTAAAGTGTAAGAACCTAAGAATATGTATACATAGCTTGACTCATAGAATGATCACATCTATAATTTTTAGAGATATAAAAACTCAGAGAAATGGGGAGAAAAACATGTCCTTAGAATATTTTACATATTTAGCCGGGCTGAAAGTGAGATAGAGTAAATATTAGATTCCACACTGCTATTAAAGCCTCACATCGATAATTTTTTAGGGACAGTGTTCTCCAAGGGTCTCATTTAATTCCTATACAAATAACTTATTTTAGACCTGGGCTATTGCTGAAGTCTGACTGGTATGGCTGTGTTATTGCCATAAGGGATGTGAAGACTCATTTTAGATTAAATAATATCCATTATTGTTTTTTGCAGCTCTAGATCCTTATTCTAGGTGATTAGAAAAAATCTTCATTAGGCATTGGCTGTTAGTAAACATAATGCTGTGTCTCTGACTAGTGGTAAAGCCGGAGTTTTGATAGATCAATGATCCCTATAGGCTGAAAAAAACTGGCATAAACAGGAAAAAAAAGTTCATTTTAAAAATCTTTCTGTATTTGGCCTATGTCTGATTGGCATGACTGATTTAAAAAATTCTAGATGTTCTTTGTTGAACCCTAAACCTACCTGGCAATGTAGGAGAGCACAGAAGCACAGCTGGGGGTCCAGTTCTTCCAATTTCAGGTCAGTATTTCTTGAGTGAGTTTTTTCTAAATTGGTAGGCCAGGCAGAGAAAGAATCTAAAATGTTGTGTTCCATTTCATTGAATCTTATGTCCAATAGAAGAGATTTTTCTTTTCCTCCTGAATTGGATGCTGAACCTCCAGCTACCCCCAAGTTACTGGTAGCTCAGGCAGAGTCCAGTTTGGCTCCAGAATTCTGGGACTTGGACCAGAATCACTGCAGGTGAAGCCCCGAGGATCTGGCTGGAGTCTGGCAGGCCAGGCTGGCTGGCTTTCCTCCTTGCTGGGCTCCATCAGAGAAAAGTACACACGCAGGGTAGGCAGGGGCTTCACTTCCCTGTGTGCAGGAGGCATGAAATGTGAGCCCAGGAGGGGCAGAGGCCTGCAGAGGACCCTGGGTGAAATCTACATGCTCTGCTGGATTCTGAACAAATGTTGGAAGCAGAGAGATTGTTGAGTTGTGAGACATGGTTTCAGGGAGGTCAGTGTGGGAGGGACCAGTTAGATCCCATTCCCAGTGTTCTCTCCATTTAACCCACTATTTTAAAATAAAATAATGCTAAATCAGTGTCAAATGTAGGCAAAAACATCATACCTCATGTGATTTAGCAACATTTAGAATCATTGGATGCAAGAGCCAGAGGGAATCTTAAGGATCAACAAGTGCATTGGATTCCTGTTTCAGAGGCAGAAATAGACCCAGGTTAAGTGACTTGTCTAGAGCTGTACAGCAAGTCAGTGCCAGAGCCTGGATGAGAACTCCATGGCCTGCTGCCTGGTCTAACATACTTTCCTCCACTCCATATTACCACTCACTTGGGAGTTTCACATGTCGTGCTGTCACCTTTTGGAAGAGAGATCTGTCCTGCATTTCATCCTGCCCTTGGAGAAAGTAAAAAAAAAAAAAAATTAAATCTCTTTCTCCACTCTCCTCCACTTAAGAGTATGTGTGCCGAATGGAGGTAGTGGGAGGTGTCTTTAACACAGGATCCTGCCACCATCCTTGAATAGCCTTGGGAAAGAGAACTGCTTCCTTATCCTGGACTTTGCTCCCATCATCCATTATATCACAGAATATTCAGAGTTTCACAGAATTCCAGGCACTGTGTGGGACTGTTGGGAACATAGGAGCCAGGGTTCTGAACTGGACCAGGTGTTATAGGATCTTTGAAAGTCAGGGCTGAAAAGTAGAAACCTTCAACTTCAACCCATGTTATAAATTTGGAAGCTGAGAGATGGTGATAATTCCAAGTATCGTAACCGTTATCAATATCATCACTGTCATCATTTGTTAAACATGTTCTACATATCAGGCCCTTCAAAGGGCGCCGCTGGTGTAGTGATATCATGCAAGATTCCCATATCAGGCCCTTCACATGTATGATCAAATTTAATCATCCCAACAAAATTTTGAGGAAGGTATTATTATCCCCATTTTACAGGGGAGAAAACTGAGGTTCAGAAAAGTGAATTAACACTACAGGTATTTCACAAATTAAGGGCCAGAACACAACTGGGATTAAAATAGCTGGGCTCCTTGTCTGATGTTTCTTTAATTACTCCATACTGCTTTTTGGGAAAACAAAAAAACAAACAAAAAAAAAGACCAAATTAAAACAAGTGCCTCATTTCCTCTTACCTAGGTAGTAGCTCTACAATAAACACCTAGCTGCTTATTGGCTGTTTATCCTCCAACCAGGTTAGGGCATTGTGGCAAACCTAAACACTCCCCTGACTATTCTTTCATTGAGAAAACATTCAGCACCTATTTATTGAGGGTCTGTTATGTGCCAGTCATTGTGCTCTTGACAGAAACATAGGGCCAATGAATACATACCTGGAGAGCTCCAATTAGAGGAAAGCAAAATGCTTTTTAAAGATTGCAAAAATCATCCCGCAGGCCACCAACTGGTAACATCAGACATACAGCCAGGAGGAGTAGGACTTGAAGTCACAGGGACAGTTTTAAGTCCTGGCTGTACCACTGTTAGTTATGTAGATTGGAAAAGTCTTTTGGCTTCTCGGGGCCTCAGTTTTCTCTTTTGTAAAATAAGGATTAAAATCCCTGCTCCATGAGGATCGATTGAGAGAAGAGATGCAAAATCATACACTGTGTTAATGTGAAGGAAATGATGTGCATAGTTATATGACTGTTTCTGCATATCTCTTAAATCTCTGTGTTGTTTATCGTACCTTGATTATTATCTCACTATATCAGTCTTCCTGCCTGAAACAGCAAAGTTTTTCCTCCAGTGATTCAAAAAAAACCCCTGGTTCTACCAGAATATCCAAAAGCTGGGCAGAGACTTTCTTACCGCTTCTCCTCTAGGGACTGGATCAGTGCTCCGTTCTGCACCATGTTTGGCTATTGAGCACTTGAGATATGGCTAGTGTGACAAAGGAACTGAATTATTCTATTTAGTTTTCATTAATTTAAGTAGTCACAAGCCCTGAGTCTGATGGCACACAGCTTCCTGGGCTCTGCGAAAGAGCACTCCAGTTCCACCACTTCATGATTGGTTTTATCTCACAGAAATCCATCGGTAGCAAGAAAAATCATTCTTTCTCCTATTGGTTTATTTCCATGATTCCCAAATTTCAGAGTATATGAGAATCACCTGAGGGTCTTAATAAAAGTTTGGCAGGCCTATCCTCAGATTTTCTAATTTAGTAGGTCTAGGGTAGGGCCTGAGATGGTCATTTCTAGTGCTTTCCTGGGTGTTGCTGATGCTGCTGGTCTGGAGAGACACACTTTGAGAACCACTGGGTTAATTTAGCACCTTGGGCCAGGAGCAGTGGCTCACACCTGTAATCCTAGCACTCTGGGAGGCCAAGGTGGGAGGATTCTTTGAGCTCAGGAGTTTGAGACCAGCCTGAGCAAGACCAAGACCCCGTCTGTACTAAAAATAGAAAGAAATTAGCTGGACAACTAAAAATATATAGAAAAAAAAATTAGCCGACATGGTGGCACATGCCTGTAGTCCCAGCTACTCAGAAGGCTGAGGCAGAAGGATCTCTTGAGCCCAGGAGTTTGAGGTTGGTGTGAGCTAGGCTGTTGCCATGGCACTCTAGCCCAGGCAACGGAGTGAGACTCTGTCTCAAAAAAAAAAAAAAAAAATTAGCACCTTGTTGGGAGATAGCTGTGCTACAGTGGAACCAGCAGACCCTAAAAACCCATATGGACCAAACCCTTGGGGTAGTAGTTCTCAATTGGGCTACCCTTTGGAATTACTGAGGAAGCTTTTAAAATTTCTGATGCCTAGGCTCCACCCCAGACCAATTAAATTAGAATCTCTGGGGGTAGGACCTGGACAAGAGTGTTTTTTTAACTTTCCAGATGATTGCAGTGCACAGTCAAGACTGAAAACCACTGCACTAATGCAACTTAAGGAAATTTCTTTGTCTATTAAGGTGATACGATTTGCTCTCTCTATATGTCACAGGGCCATTGTGAGAATCAGAAGAGACTGTGAATTGGAAAGGGTTTTCTAAACTGTAGGTCCTAAAACTAAGGATTTAGGCATTGACAGGCATGGAAGAGCCAATATGCAAATGATGATATTGTCCCCATTGAATCAGGATAATGATGCTCTCTCTGGTTTGCATTCTAGTACTGTCCCACTGACCAGGCCACTACAGGCACAGATGCTGAGCATGTGCAACAATTCTACAACCTTCTGACAGACTCCGTTGATGTATCCAGAAGCTGGGCAGAAAAGATTCCAGGATTCACTGATCTCCCCAAAGAAGATCAGGCATTACTTATAGAATCAGCCTTTTTGGAGCTGTTTGTCCTCAGACTTTCCATCAGGTAATTACTATTACTTTTTTCTTCCTTCAGCCTACTCCTTACTTTGAAGATGGTTGAAAGCTTCTGTGTTTGTAACTGAATCATCACTGAAAAGTTTGCTCAAGAAGCAGATATGAAATATGATCAGAAATTTAAAAAACTGAGCAGTGCGTAATGGAAAGAGCACTGGCCTGGCAGCCAGGACCACTGCGTTCTAGTCCCAGGTCCAATATGGACTTGCTGGGGGACAGGTCACTTGCCTCATTGCACACTCAATTCCCTCCTTGTAAAATGAGGAGGTTGGATTTGGTGATCTCTGAAGCCCCTTGCAGCTCCAATATTCTATGATTTTAGAAACATTCTCATAGTGTGTAAGGTATTTCCGGGGGGTAAATATTTGCTTTGGAACAGGGTTTCTGTTTAACAAGTTACTGTTTTAGCACACCTGATAGGACTCTACGGAATTCCCACAGCTTCTTAACCCCAGTGTTTACTCCAAGAGAACAGCTCCTGGATCCAAAGATTTGGTCCAACCTATCATACTCAGTGATATCAAACACATAAAGAAGTGATTTTTCAAAAAGCTAGAACCTCAGATCTAAGCTCCTCTCATAAATTCCACATGGAGCTTTTAAAGGAAACTTTATTTATTACTATTTTCATATTCACACATAGCATGTTTAATTCCATCTTCCTTGCTTCCTTTCAGTTATATATTTTTAGGATATGATACCAACATTTCCCCAAATATTATAGGAAAACTCCTCATCTTTTTCCTCTTTCTCTTCTATACCACCCCCTCCCCAATTTCATGCTGTGTTATCAGAAACTCCTGTTTCAAGTGCAGGTCTCATGCCTCATTCCCATCTATTTTGGTTTGCTAGACCCTGGGAGAAGTCCAGAAGTCTGCAGTTTTCACTCATGCTTAGGTGATTCTGATGCTGGTGGTCAGCAGTCCATGTTTTAAAGATTGAATCATTCTGTCCTGTGTGTGCCGTCTGTGGAGGGATCAGTGGGAAAGACAGGCGGACTTACAACTAGCATGCCAGCAATTAGCTTAATTTACAGCCAATCGGTGTGCACCAGAGAAGAGCCAGCCATGTGACTGCCATCTCTTATGCATGCAGCAAAGGATTAAGTAGACAGTATGCTCCATGCAGGCAAGCACACATGTGTCCTATTCACCAAGTTTTCTCCAGTGCCAGGCTCCAAGAATGGCAATTATCTGTTGCTCAGTAAATACTTGCTGAATGAAGGAATGAATAAAGCTGTTTATCCAAGAAGAACAGTTATAGAGATACTGACTTGTAAATACAATAGGCCAAGATAGATAAGCATGTGTCAAAAGATTTGAAAGTTAAAGAAAAGCTAAGGTTAAAGTGAGGACCACATGGAATTCAGAATTAGTCACACCTAATAACTTGTTGAATCCTCCTGTGTACTGGGCACCATTCATGGGCTTTGGAGTCCTTCATTTAATTCTCTCAATCTTAGGAGGTACAGTCTTAGGAGGTAGCAATTAGAATTCCTGTTTTACAGATAAGGAAAAAGAAGTCCAGTGAGATTAAAGGAGTGCCCAAGGCCACACCACTAATTGGTGATGTCTAACTGGAAGTTCCAGGGGGCCTTTCATGAGTGAAGAATGGGATGATTATGTACACAATATAAACTATCAGGGCAGATTTCGAAATAGCCCTCTGCAGCTCCACTGTGAAAAGCAGAGAAGGAGCTGGATGCAGTGGCTCGTACCTGTAATTGCAGCTAATCAGGAGGCTGAGGGGGGAGGATTTCTTGAGCCCAGGAGTTCAAGGCCAGTGTGTGCAACATGATGAGACCCCATCTCTTAAAAAAAAAAAAAAGAAAGATAGTACAAAGTAAGGAGTTGTTTTACATTAGGCCACATTTTAGTCTGTGATTGACTTTTGGCACTTGCGGGGACTTCGTGTTTTTAGAGTCTGCACAATGGAATTGTAGTGTCTAGCCTCAGGCCTTATCAGTTTTTGACATTTAAGAAAATGAAGGGCAAGCCCTGACTCAGGAGCCCTGAAAAACAGTCTCATGTTCATTGCAGAGAGAGGCAGGGCACTGGGTTTCACCTCTGTGGTCAGTGAGTGCCTGCTCCTTCGTGTCCTGTCCCACAGCACGCCAGCAACTGATTCTTGCAATAAGACAGCAGATGCCACACACCCCCATCTTCCCCTGGGCTGACACTCACCAAGGACATTAGCACAGACAAGTGGTGCTGGTTATTTATCCCCAAGAACATAGTCTTGTTCATCGTGGGTGTCTGGGCACGCTTCACAGCACCATGGTGGGTTCCAAACGCTGCCCTCTGTGTCATGATGTTATCATGCTGGACATACTGGACAGACCTGTTTAATGTGTCTCTTCTCCTCACCCTCTAGGTCAAACACTGCTGAAGATAAATTTGTGTTCTGCAATGGACTTGTCCTGCATCGACTTCAGTGCCTTCGTGGATTTGGGGAGTGGCTCGACTCTATTAAAGACTTTTCCTTAAATTTGCAGAGCCTGAACCTTGATATCCAAGCCTTAGCCTGCCTGTCAGCACTGAGCATGATCACAGGTAAGCACCACCTTGCCAAAACCACATCCTCGGTTCTCTCCTTTCCTTTGTTAAGGGGTTGCTGGCCCAATTGTCATTTTTCTGAAATCTGCTAAGTTTAACCTAGTTTAAACAAAGAAGCATGCATCTACAACTTGTCATAAACTTCTAGGAAAGAGGATTCCTAGACTATTGGGTTACCATTGTCAACAAACCCAACATATAAAAATCTAAGTTTTCACTGGAGCTCTGTTGACAGTTGGACTAGCTGCTTCAGGGTTATTTTACAAAGGGTTTCCAAAGATAATTACCTTAACCAGCCCATTCTCACAGGGGCAGAGGTGACGAGTTGTCCCTTCTCCCTAGTCGTTGGCTAGTGATCCAATAAAAAGAACTACAGGCATATTAAATACAACTTGATTTAATAACTTTGATTGGGAAAGGACGGAGAAAATGAGATATTTGTAAAAAGCCAAAATGGCTCAACTCAACAGTTTTTTAAAGTTAAGAACCAGAACATAAAACATTAAAACATAATCCATTTCTATATTATGCCCCTCTCCCTCTCTACGTCTCCTCCTTTCTATCTTTTGGGAGATAAAAGATCCCAAGGCAGGGTGATGGGAAGGCATATTGGGCAAGAAAAGGAATACATCTCTCTGTGGCTCCTGAGGACCGAGCCCAGCTCCCTTTGCCCCTTCGTACTTCCCGAGTTTCCTGTTAGATCCTATCCTTTCCAATCAGACTGGGGCTGGGGGTGGGGGCAGCTCCAGAAGAGGCTAGCCAGGCCTGGGACTCATCCCTGCCCTTTTGGTCAGACGCAAGCATAGGCTAGGCTGTGGGCTTAGGGCTGAAGTTCACATCTGATAGACTCTTGGCTGATAGTAAGTTTCTAGAGGACTAAATGTGTCCTCTGGTACAGATGTCCCCCTTCTTTCTGTTTCATCAGAGGTGTGCATTGGTTTGCCCAAGAATTGTTTACATGCATTTTCTTGGACCATCTCCTGTTAGCTAAAGTGAGATGTGTCTTTGTGCTGTGAGAGGTTAGACTGGTTCATCATTTGCATGATGACAGTCTGCATGAAGGCAAAGAAAAGGAAACGGCATAGGTACGGTTAGGAATCAGACCTAGCTTGTTCCCTCAATGTTCCAACTGGAACCTGACTTCCTCCTGGTCTTTGGTCCTGGATGAGAAACTCAGCTTCTCTGGACGGGGCTGCCAGGGATTTCCGAGACAGCCATTAACAAAAACCTAGGCAGTCGCAAAGAGTATGGATTCCATTTGGAGGATTTTCAAATGGCATCCTGGAACACCTGAAACAAATAAGCACATTTAAGTCACAAGCATATGACCCCAGCAGGATTGGAATGAAACTGATTCAAAGCCTTCCTTTGAACTAAAGCTCTTTAGCTCAATTTCAAAACCATTTAGCTCTTCCTAGGACCATTAAACATTCAAAGCTAGAAAGTATGGAGTTTAGTTCATGTTAAAAAGACAAACAACAAAAACTAGAGTCAACCTTGGCTTTCTGTAAATAAAACCAGTACATTGCCACACCTATAGAAATGGGTGTTGAGTCTAGTATATCAACACATGTTCACTGACCTACGCACCGTGTGCCATGTCATTGGGTTTTCAGAGATGATAATACACATCCCTGGCAGACAAAGACATACAGGCTACTGCATGTGACATAAGATGTTGAGCGCCACTGTGGACACATGCAAGTGGGTTCAAAATGCCCAGAGACAGCAGGTGGGGGTGGTCTTCTCAGAAGAGATCACAGGAGCTGGTCCTTCATAAAAGTAGAGGATGTCTCCAGACTAAAATGGAAGGGGTGAGAATCCAGGCATAAATAAGAATTTGCCAAAGACTTGCTGGGGAAGGAGGCAGTTTGGCATGACAGAAATAGCATGGACTTTGGAATCCACCCCAGATTCTAATCTTGGGTCCTGTATTTAATAAGTATTGAGAAATGTGTTTCATTTCTCTGAACTTCAGTTTCCCCATCTGTAAAATGGGGATAATCACATCTATTCCATGGGGTAGCAGTGACGGTTATAGAAAATTAGGTTGGTGATGTAGCCAAACTGGATTCAGGATAGGCACTAAATTCACTTACATTCCCCCTTGGAGTGATGGTGACAGAGACACCCTCAAATTGGGCATATGCCTGCCCCTTCCCCTTGGGAACCCTGGATAGTCCAAAATCAAACTCAGTGGCATGAGGAAACAGGTGGTGGCTTTAGAAGGCATATGTTTGGTGAATATGTCTTTGGGCATTTGCAAGAGAGGGCCAAGTGCTTTACCAGGTTGGTGTCTTTGGGCCAGCCCCATGAGGTAGCTCCAGTTCCTGCCCTCATTCCTGCCAGGCTGTGCAGAGCAGGTTGTTATAGGCGCTGTGGTTATAACCCACAACAAAGATAAGCCCTCTTCTCTTGACCTCACAGCACTCTCTTTTGATTTGCTGGTTGGAAAGGGGTTTGAAATGTGTGAAAACAGCAGGAAATGGCAAAAAAGTTGATGCCTGGGAAACATGCGCATTGTTGTGGATATTAATTTTCATTTGAATATGGGCTCTTGTGGATCTTGACTTCTGAATAAGCTCCATTGATCATAAAAGGTGATTGTAGAATATTAGCTGGGGTATTTGCATGAGAAAATTCATCCCAAAATTACCTACCACAGAGAAGAATTCTTGAAAGGTAAATGGGATCTTAGAAGTTTAACTGGTCTTTCTTGCAGGAAAAGTATTAAGAATCTGGACAGTATTATTGCTTTGCACAAACATAGATTTTTCTTTTTTCTTTTTTTTCCTAATTCTTTTTTCTTCTTCCTCCTCCTTTCTCTGTGACCCCTCATGAAAAACTAGGTGATAAAGCAGGGCAGGAAATGGTTTCTTTCAGATCACTCCCCTTTACCCCTATTTACTGTAGGAAGTTCCCCACAGTAGTGGTTTTCAAATGTTTTTAGGTCTCCAGTTTATCCACCCTAACTGTTGACATTTTGCTGGTACCACATTTCCAAAAAGGCTTTGCTTCCCATGGGATACCAGTGAGCTGATATCTAGTCACAGTTAATTATGTTTAATAAACAAGTCCTTCAGACAGAAAGTTAGCACGAAATTACCACTTTATAAATATCCATTCATTAAGTAATGAGGGCCTACTATGTGCCAGGCACTGTGACAGTCTCTGGGGATCCAAAGATGAGCCAGGCATGAATTCTGCTGCCAAAAGTATATAGTCTACTAGGAAATCATATGTAATTATGATATGATGAACTTGATATATGGTTATTAGTGCTTAGGTCCTTAAAAGGGACTGATTCAGTGTGGGAGAAGTACAGATGACAGCTAACTTTTGGGGATGAAGAGAGGTGGAAGTTGTTGATCATAAATGATCCCCCAAAGAGGTACCATGTGGACATAGGAAGATATAAAGGACATTCCAGATCAAGGAAACAGAATAGCGAGGGCGTGACAGTGGAGCACCTCAGCACATTTTGGGGGAAAAATATGTACAGTGGAGTTGCATTATTCATGTACTAAAGCACACATATAATCTAAGTATAAGGAAGAGAAAAATGAAGAGTGCAGGCTATTACACTCAATGACTGGATGTCCTGGAGTGAGCATGAGAGAACAGATAGGACTCCACTGTGAGTCATGGTTTCTCTGCCTCTGGTGGTGAGGGCTGGGAGCATGTCCTGTGCTTTTGGGAAGTTTAAAGGCTTTTCAGGGATAAAACTGATTGTATATATTTACCTTATGGCCTGATACTATGACTTAACCTCAGAGCAAAGTACATTTCCTATATAGTAATAGGGGAAATAAGATTGGAAAGGTGGTTTTGAACCAGATGACAGAGGGAATCTTAAGTGCCCAGATGCCATTTTGTGAGTCACTACACTAAAAGAATGTTCCCCGTGCCTTTCTTTTCCCTACTCAGGTCTTCTTTTGGGTAAGAAAATGACACCTTTCTTTTCTGCCTGTAGTCTTTTTCCTAGTCTTGTTAAAACAAGAACTCTAAAAAGACTGAGGAGGAAAACGGAGGTCAGAATCAGGGCCAGAAAGCAGTGAAACAGTGACATGGTGGGACCAGACAGGTGGCTGACCCTGCCACACCCTCCACCTCCTGTCTTTCCAGAGCTTCCCCTGCTTACTCTGAATGGTTACCTGGTTACCCTACGCTAGGTGTAGACTGGATCAAGCATCTTACGGGCACTAGAGTTGACTACAGCAGAGTGTCTCCAGCTTTCATGTGCATACACATCACTGAGCATATTGTTAAACTGCAGATTCTAATCTACATAATTTTTATGTAGGTCTGGGGCAGGGCCTGAGATTCTACATTTCTTATTCTTCTTTCTTTCTTTCTTTATTTTTTTGAGACAAAGTCTCACTCTGTTGCTCCAGTTGAGTGGAGTGGCATCATCATAGCTCACTGCAACCTCAAAGTCCTGTGCTCAAGCGATCCTCCTGCCTCAGCCTTCCAAGTAGCTGGGACTACAGGTGCACACCACTGCACCTGACTAATTTTTCTATTTGTAATAGAGACAGAGTCTTGCTCTTGCTCACGCTGGTCTCGAACTCTTAGAGATGTTGCATTTCTTACAGGTTTCCAGGTGATGTTGATATGGTCCAGGGCCCACACCTTAAGTAGCAAGGAACAAGGGAACCTATTAGTAATTAGGATTCTCTGAAATTAGTAATAACTACCATTTTTAAATACTTGGTGCCAGGCACTGTGCCAACAGCTTTACCTGTGTTATTTTGTTTAATGTTGTTTAATAAGTGAATTTGGAAATACCGGGGATGGATTGCACCAGATATGAGAATCAGGGAGATCCCTCAAGAGCTATTAAAATAATCTAGGTAGCAGATACCAAAGATCTGGTCCAGAGGAAGTGGGTATTGAGAGAAGGAGATAGATGTAGGGAACATCACAGAGATAATAACTGAAGTTCTTGCAACAGATTCAATATGATGGGCCAGGGGAAGGAACTGTTAGAGATGATTATGAGAGTGATGGGGAAGACTGTGATATCATTAACAGACAAACTCAGAGAAGTGCCTGATTTGAAGGGGAGGGTAATGAGTTGAGTTTTAGATATAGAGAATACTTGCAAATTTGTATCAAGTGCTTACTATATGCTAGGCATTGTTCCAAATACTTTACATGCATTAACTCATTTAATTCTCATAACAACCTATAAGGCAGGTACTATTATTAGCCCTATTTTTCAAATAGGGATATAGACCCAAAGTCACTCAGCTAATAAATGGTAGGGGCAGGATTTACAGCCAGGAAATCTGCTTCCAAAGATGTGGTAGGTTTTAGAGTTTATAAAGTTTTTTACTGTTGTTAGGTTCTTAATAACTCCCAACCCATATATTAATTCTAAGCAACCTCTACTTTTAGTATTTATTTAATGGCATTTTACAGGTCCTTGAGCTTCCATTTATGTATTCATTTAACAAATATTTGTTGGGTGTCTCCCATGTACTAGTCTTGGTGCTGGAGGTACAATGTTGAGCAAATACAATCCACGCCCCCATGGAGCTTACATTTAATGGAAGAGGCAGGCAGTCATCATATAAATATCTGATTTCAAGCTGTTATGTCTTACAAAGGGACAGAGTAGAGTGCCATAGGAAGAACATGATCTAGACTGGAGCTAAAAGGGGGAAGCTTCCTTGAACAAATATTTGATCTGAGATCTAAAGGATGAGTAGATCTTAACCAGATGAAGATGGAAAAACATGAATACAGACCTAAATAGCATTATTATTTCATTCAATCAATCTCTCCCTTTTCCCTGCCTCCCCTCTGCTCCTCCTCTCTCCCTCCCTTCCTCTTTCCTTCCGCAGAGATCTATGGCATGGATAGCTAAAATGCACAGCAATCCAACAGTGTCTTTAGATGTTAACACCACACGCAGGTTAGAAGTATGATCTGTTGTCTGCTGGCTTTGTTCACTGCTCTAACCCTCGTGGCTTATAACATTGCTTGCCATGGAATAGTTACTCAATAAATATTTGCTGAAAGAAGTAATTAATCAATTAGATAATTAGGTACACAGAAGGTAGGAGGGAGTTATAGGAAGGCTAGTTCATCTTAGGATGAGGAGAGACTTTCAAACAATTAGAGATATTCAAAGATAGAAGCCAGCCTAGTATAATAGAAATATCTCTGGACTTGGAGCAAAAGAAATTAGCCACTTGCTAATTTTGACTATGGGCAAGTTACTTAACTCTCTGAGCCTTGGCCTTCTTATCTATTAATTAAAGATAATTATTGTTCTGCCTACTTTACAGGGTTGTTGTGAGAGTGAGATAAAATAATCTAAGTAAAAGAGCATAATAGAAGCGCTATTAAATATGTTTTTATTATTAGGGTAAAATAGTTAACTCCCAGTCCAGCTGGTGCCTGACACTCTCTTTGTATCACCTTGTTATGGAGATTTCTTGTCTTAGGTGGGAATTTGAACTAAATGACTCAAATCTCTTCCAATTCATATATACAATGATTATGGCACATAAATCTATTACTTCACCATTTCTGTAAGTTGTACTTTAAAGTTTTGAATATATAAAGCCTGAGTTAAGATATTAAAGTATTGGATAAAAATTATGTAAATCAACATGCAAGAAATACCAAGAAGCTTGTTTCATGTATTGGTGGACAAAGACCTTAAACTAAAATCCTCTGTGTATAATTCTCTAGGAAGGCGGATAATTCAAATGTCTGATTTTCCCCAGAATTTATGAACTCTCTGTATATCAGCTCTGTAGCCATGTTTACCAAGCTGCAAGAAGAAAGGAGATCCCTTCAACTAAAATGTCAGTGATTGGGTTTTAAGGAATTTCAAATTACTAGGAAGGTCCCAGACACTTGGTGACTCCCTAGTGATTTGAAAATCTTGCTGGCTGCTGGCAGTAGTTTGCATGGAGACTGAATTTTATCTCAGCCTTTTTGAAAAAGTAAAGAAGCTACAAATCCAATGGCTGTTCAAAACAACAAAGAAGGGTTGAGGTGCCTTTGGCTTCTAACAGGAGTGTCTCTGAATTCCTCAAGGAATTCCAGGCCTAGAGTTGATCCAGCTGGCAGGAGGTATCGATCTCCACTTGAATTCACTGAATAAATAATGGTTGCCATAGTTATTGAGCAGTCACAACTGGTTGGAGAGCAGGGAAAACTCCGCGGCACCTTCTGTGAGTTTGGCCATGAGAAAGTCTGGTTACAAGGTTCCGCGATCAGCCCCCTCCCGAAATCCAGCTAACACACTGTTCAGTTTCTTTATCCTAATAATGAATATAGGATCTTGAATATTATGTGAGATATGAGACACTGAAAGGAAGGGAAAGCTTAAATCAATGGATTGGTATTTTATTCTGAGAAAAGCATCTCTCCCTAGGTTATGAATCTAACTGGATACATCTCAGTATTAATGGAATTTAGTATTAGCAAGATGATGTTTGGTCATGTTATAGCTAGTAGAGGGCTTCACAAAAGACCAAATCTGTCTTGTACTATTTTCACATTATTATACAACCAGCACTAACCTGGAAATGTTAAGAGAAATGAAAAAGCTATCCAACAACCCCATAAGTATTTTCACTTTTTTTGTGTCCTGTCATCCTTCTCTAAATGCAGCAATAATCGTTGCATAGATGTAATCACATCTTAGATACGTTTTAATATTCTACTCTTTATTTAATGTTGTAAATACTTTCCGTGTTGCTTCATAGCCTTCATATTTGTCTTTTTTAATATTTACAGAAATCTTCCATTATATGGATGCACCATCATCTACTTAACAGTTGCCCTATTCTTCAACACTTTATCTTTTTCCAATTTTTTGTTTGTTTGTTTCGTTTGAGGGGGGCGGGATTTCTTTTGGTAATATACCAAATGTCTCCATGCATACAGTTTATTCTTCTGTTAAATTTTTCCTTTGGATAAATTCCCATGTGTGGGATTACTTGTCAGAGGCTATGAACGTTTTATAGCTCTTGAAATTTATTGCCAAATTTTCAGCCTGCTTTTTTGCTTTTGGGGGAAAAATAAAACTTTAGGCAGAACATCAGTGCACACAGAATTTCTCTTAAAGTTCACTCTTGGGTGCTTCCTCTGAGACCGAAACACAGCAACTATGTATTTCGTAAAGATAAGCCCTAGGAGACAGGTTTGCACCTGGGCTGATTAGCTAATAGTTTCCTGGGGAAAGCAAAATCATGCACTGCAGAGCCTGGGAATTAGGAGACTTTACTGCCTTTTGTTAGACATTGTAGTTACCAGCCACTTGCCAAGTGTCAGGTATTGTCTTAGGTGCTGACTATACCATGTGTGTAGTACTCTACAGTCAACAGAACATTTTTCCATAGCATCATCTTAGTTTGGCCTCACAACATCCCAGGGAAGTGAGTTTTATTATAATCATACTTTTTCTTTTAATTTATTGTGCAATATTTAAGATACACAGGAAGAATACAACTAAGAAGTGTGTATCTGCCACCCAATAATTTCCATTTTCCTATGAAGACATTGAACCTTATAGAGATTACGGTGCCTGGCTAGGAAGTGATAGAACCACAACCGGAACTCAGGTCTGTCTGACTCCAAGTCCAGTGCTCTTTTCCCTGTAGAATGTTGCATTGAGATGAGATGCCTGCCAGTTACAATCCACTGAGACATTGCTGGCAATGTTCATGGTTGTATTGTAATGTAATTATAACACATCAGAGCTGAATGGGACCTTAGAGGTCATTAAATCCAACCTCCTCCTTTTACAGAGCCCTAGAGAGGGAAGAACTTGCCCAGGTCTTACACAACTAGCCAAACTAAGGACAATATAGATTTCCTAGATCCAGACCTCTTTTATTTGAGACAAGAAAAGAAGAAAATGTCTGGATAATTGCTTCACTTTTCTGATTGGCTTTTGCTTCAAGAAAGTAACTTTTCTAACAAAAATATCCCCAACTAAAAAAATAAATAAATTTAGTAAAATCTAGGAACAAATGCTTGATTTCCCATCAGAAGGACATCTTCCATCTCTCAAGGATTATGATTTTACGTGTAAATGTACTAAGAGAGAAAAACTTTGAAATAACTGGGGCCAAGCTCTTCCCTTAGAGAAGAGGCTCTGATATCTAAATGCTGAGGGAAAGCAAAGTGATTTGTATTGGAGGTCAGACTCCTTTCTCATTACAGGGAGATGCAATATTGCTCTGGAACAAGAGGCCAGAATCTGCCTCAGAAGACTGGATTCAAATTCCAGCTTTTTTTTTTTTTTTTTTGAGACAGGGTCTTGCTCTGTTGCCCAGGCTAGAGTGCAGTAGTATAATCATAGCTCACTGTAGCCTTGAACTCCTGAGTTCAAGCAATCCTCCTGCCTCAGCCTCCTGAGCTGGGATGAAGGACACGTGCCACCATACCTGGCTCATTTTTTAAAAATTTTTTATAGAGACGTCTCACTATGTTGCCCAGGCTGGGCTCAAACTCCTGACCTCAAGTGATCCTCCTGCCTTGGCCCACCAAAGTGCTGGGATTACAGGCCTGAGCCACTGCACTGGCCCAAATTCCAATCATTTACCCTTATGTGTAAAATAGATCATAATATTTACCATGGGCATCATTTTATATAGTGTTTTGTAAAATATAAGCTGCCGGTATTCATGTGTTGGTATATTATAAAATGCCTGCTCCAAATCCTTCTGGGCCTCTTCCCCTTCCCTTCGACTTTTCCATCTCCACAGCAGGAGGACATGTGTATTTCGTACAGAGTGCCAGGTGTAGTCAATAGGTGTTTCAAAGGGGGAGGAAAACAAGGAAAAGAAAAGCTGGATTCTCCTCAGTGCTGATTATCATGAAAACACAAGAATGCACTTTATATTGGGTCTTGCCGGGCAGCTTCTGCATTAGCAAATAGAACGCACAGCCTCCCCACCTCCCTCAAGCGAGTCTGTCAAGACGTGAACATTAATTCAGCTGCCTGGATGTGTTTCCGTGGCACTCTGAAAAAGAGCTGCCTTCTGACAGGGCTTTTGTGAGAGCTTAGTAGGATAATGGGTACAAAATAATAACCACGCTGCCATTCACTCAGTGCAGCTAGGTGCCAGGAACTGGGCTTCACTTGTGTTATCTACCTAAGCCGGGTCCTCCCAGAAACCCTGAACTGGGTATGATCATCATCTTCATCTCGTAAGGAAATTGGGGCTCAGAAGCTGAGAGACTTTACTCAAGGGCACATAGCAAGTAAGTGGCAGGACTGGGATTCAAACCCTGGTGTTTGATACCAACGGCCGTGAACTACCTCTAAGAGGGAGGGCACTTTGATTGTAAAATGCCATCCGAGCTGGCAGAACAGGACACAGACCTCAATTAAGGATTTGAAGTGTCTTAAGGTGTGTCTGCCTCCTAAACTTGCCCTTTTCTATTCCTCTGCAGAACGACATGGGTTAAAAGAACCAAAGAGAGTGGAGGAGCTATGCAACAAGATCACAAGCAGCTTAAAAGACCACCAGAATAAGGGACAGGCTCTGGAGCCCACTGAGCCCAAGGTCCTGGGTGCCCTGGTAGAACTGAAGAAGATCTGCACCCTGGGCCTCCAGCGCATCTTCTACCTGAAGCTGGAAGACTTGGTGCCTCCACCTATGATCATTGAAAAGCTCTTCCAAGACACCCTACCCTTCTAACCAGGAGCAGCCTGGGCAGGGAGCCACCACATCTGCTAGCACCTGCTTGCTAAGCAGCAAAGGGATGGGTCTGGACACCTACCAGTTCCTGTCCTTCCTTAAGGGAAAAAGCAGCTCCTGTAGAAAGCAAAGACTTTTTTTTTTTTTTTCTGGCTCTTTTCCTTACAACCTAAAGCCAGAAAACTTGCAGCGTATTGTGTTGGGGTTGTGTTTTATATTTAGGCTTTGGGGGGTGGGGTGGCAGGGAGGTATAGTTCATGAGGGTTTTCTAATAAATTGCTAACAGAGCACTTTTGGACGATGCTATCCCAGCAGGAAAAAATAAAGGATAATATAACTGTTTTAAAACTCTTTCTGGGGAATACAATTATAGTTGCTTTGTATTTAAAAACAAGAACAGCCAAGGGTTGTTCGCCAGGGTAGGATGTGTCTTAATATTGATCCCTTTAAAATACGCTTCCTGTGTCAAAGGTACATATGTAGTGCAAACAAAGCAGAAATTCCCTTTTCTTAATTTCTTTCTTCCTTTAACAAATGGTAAGAGATGGAGGATTATCTACAAATCAGACATAGCAAAACAATAATGGCCGTTTGCTTCCATATACAAGTGCAATTTTAAAAAGTGTTGTCTTAGTCTTGTTTATTAATTAACTCCTTTATTTTATATGAAAATAAAAAGGAGGCAGTCATGTTAGCAAATGACACATACTAATTTTCCTAGCAGAGGCTTGGTTCACCTGCCCTGTAGAACCCTTCTGAGGTATGGCCCATCCAAGACTTTTAGTCTATTCTTGATGGAACCAGATCCCTGCCTTGACTGTCCAGCCGTCCTGAAAGGGGATCAGATTAAAAAATGGATTACATATAACTGTTTTGGTTGTATTCTATCAACCCCACCAAGAGTCCCCTAATCTTGCTTCAGTTGTAGCAACTGACTGATATATTCATTCGGAAGCCCCAGGAATGTTTGATAAGTCAGTCAAGTATTTGATTCTGAGATGAGAACATGCAAATAAGTAGGAATTGGGTCATACAGGGTAAGCACCAGGGATAGTAAGGATTTTTATATATATAATTTAATTTTTGTTATTGGTTAAAGAGACAATTCTGGAGAGCAAGCAAGTCTTTTTTTAAAAAAAATAGTATGAATGTGAGTACTAGAAAGGATTAGTGGGCTGCGTTTCAACATTCCGTGTTCGTACTCCCTTTTGTATGTTTATACTGTTGATGCCATATTATTATGAGATAATTTGTTGCATAGTGTCCTTATTTGTATAAACATTTGTATGCACGTTATATTGTAATAGCTTTGCCTGTATTTATTGCAAGACCACCAGCTCCTGGAAGCTGAATTACAGAGTAATTAAATGGGGTGTTCACAGTGATTTGGGTACACCAATTAGAAATTAAATAAGCGAATATATATATATAAATATAGCAGGTTACATATATATATTTATAATGTGTCTTTTTATTAACCATTTGTACAATAAATGTCACTTCCCATGCCGTTATTTTATGGTTCATTTGCAGTGACTTTTAAGGCAGTACTGTTTAGCACTTTGATATTAAAATTTTGCTTATGTTTTGCTAAATTCGAATAATGTTTGAAGATTTTTAGGTCTAAAGTCTTTATATTATATACTCTGTATCAAGTCAAAATATCTTTGAACATTTTGCTAAGAAACTTTGAATGTCAAACTGATGTCACAGTAGTTTTTGTTAGCTTTAAATCATTTTTGCTTTAGTCTTTTTAAAGGAAAAATAATATAACTATGCTGTTTATATTACCATTAAATTATACAATCAAACAAATGCCAAATGAATTGCCTAATTGCTGCAAAGTATAACCCAGATAGGAAATCATGTACTTTTTTTTCCAGGAGTCATTCTGATATTTGATCATGTATTATGTTTGTTTGAGCTTTTATGAAAGATTATTATTTTTATATCAAGATTATAGGACCTGCAATGTTAGGATTTTGAAATGTTAGACTTGGAAGGGGCCTGACTTGTCAACTAGTCCAACCTCCTGAAATTCATAAAGGAGAACACTGGAGCCTATTAAAGGGTAAAGAGTTACTCAAGCTGAAACAGCTAGTAACAGAATCAAGACTAAGACCTAATTCACCTTTCCATAGTCTTTTTTTTCCCCTCAACTTACTGCATCTGTAGGAAATCAGGCTTTTAAACATAACCACTAATATTTACATTTTACCTGAAGATAACCATGAGTAAAGTAGTACTTTTGCATTAATTTTTTGAGCTTATATGCAAACATAATAAACATTATTAAATATCAGGAAAGCTAACATTTCATGCAAGATAGCTTCAGACCAAATTCAAATTGAATTTGAATAAATTAGAAATACTGTGCATACATAACCTCCTTGTGCACCATTAGTATTTGGAAAGTTAATCCTTGTTTTTGTCATGTCTGTAAAGGAAGAGTCAAACAAAACAAAACAAAAAAAGCAGAGCCTAGAGAAATGCTGTTACTTTTTATTTTTGCACTCATAAGATTTAAGGAAAAGTCTTTTTAGCCATCATATCTATTGGTTGGGAGGAGTGAAGAAGCTTTTTTAGTAATAGGTCCAGACACTAGTCCTGAAAATAAAGATCATAGTATGTTCTTCTGTCTTCCATAGTTATTACAGCTATGAGGGCCTCGCAAGTCATCTATCAATTCAACTCTCTTTTTTGTCTTAATGTTGCACATAAGTTTATACAGAGTGGATGACCACACTAGCTCAGAAGAGGACAACAAGTATTAAAGCAGGTAATTCTTCCCCTAGTGGGAGAGCTCTCTCAGTGTGAACATGCCTTCTGTGGGCGGAAATCAGGAATCCACCAGCTGTTAATGGAGAGTGCCTTGCTTTTATTTCAGACAGCAGAGTTTTCCAAAGTTCCTCTGCTCCTCTAACAGCATTGGTCTTTAGTGTGTGTTAACTTGTGGTTTGAAAGAAATGCTCTTGTACATTAACAATGTAAATTGAAATGATTAAATTAAATTACATTTTATCAATGGCTATTTGTGTGTTGAATAAGCATGCTTCATTTAACAATTTCCTTTTAATTATTATATAATAGTATTTGCTGTGAACTCTTAAACACATCCCAAAATTGATTTTTTTAAAGGCTTAGTGATGCTGAAAAATTAATAGGCATTGTGAATTGGAAATATATTAAACCTCACTGATTGGAAGGAAGGGCATTCTAAATTCAATAACCATTTATTGACTACTTCCTGGGGGCAAAGCACTGCTGGGTGCTTTGAGGAGATACAAACATGCACAGTCTGTGAAACTCCATTTTTCTTTCAACTGTATATAACTTAAATGGACCTAACAATTTGTTGCCTAAAAGTATTCTTTAGAGGTATGAAAGATTCATTTTTATATCAAGATGATAGGATGTTTGTGAACCAAAATTTCCAAGATCAGGGTTAGTTTCTCAAAGATTGATCAGTGCTCTCTGCCTTTTTCTTTAAGCCATTACTACTACATTGCTCAGAAAACCCTTCTTCATAGGTAATGCAAATGCAACTTTTATTCAACTCCACCCAAAACATCATATATCCAGAGTTAGTGCAAATACGGTTTTTGTGTGTTGATGGCTCAAAAGTCGAAATGTAGGAGCTCTGATAATTTACTTCTTCAGTGGGTGAATATTTTCTAGGAGTCAAGCCATTCTTATTTCTCAGCAGGACCTTCATTACTCAACTATAAAATATGACTAGTAAGAATGAGAGATACGGTAGAGTGCCATCTTGTATATGAATTCAAATATAGATGCTTCTATCAATAATTATATATGTATATATATAGGTGCTTGGCCAAAGGAAAAAAATAAGAGGAAAGGGTTAATCCCCTTCTCTAGGGATGATAGGGACAACAGTCTGGTTTGAACGGGGAGGAAGGGAGGAAGCAGGAAGTTCAGGGCTAAATAAGTGGCACTTGCCTGTAGTTGCATTTCTATAAGTTAAATGCACAAAGATAAACACAAGAAGCTAATCATTCCAGCCTGAGCAACATAGTGAGACCCTATATCTGCAAAAAAAATAAGAAAAATTAGCTGGGCATGGTGGCATGCATGTAATCCCAGCTTATGGGAGACTGAGGTGGGAGGGTTGCTTGAGCCCAGGAGTTGAAGGCTACAGTGAGCCATGATCGTGCCACTGCACTCTAGCCTGGGAGACAGAGTGAAACCTTGTCTCAAAAATAAATAAATAAATAAAAGGTTAATTGTGGACTTTTAAAATTGTGGTATAATACACATAACATAAAATTCACCATTTAACCATTTTTAAATGTACAGGTCAGGAGTGTTAAGTATATTCAACCTGTTGTGCAACTAATCTCCAGAAAGTTTTTTCATATTGTAAAACTGAAACTATTTACCCAATAAATAGCAACTCCCCATTCCCTCCTTCCCCTGGCACCATTCTACCTTCTGTCTCTATGAATTTGACTACACATATAAGTGGAATCATACAGTATTTGCATTTTCGTGATTGGCTTATTTCACTTAGCATAATGTCCTCAGGTCCATCCATGTTACAGCATATGTCAGAATTTCCTTCCTTTTTAAGGCTGAAAATATTCCATAACTTGTATATACTACATTTTGTTTATCCATTCATCCAACAATGGACATTTGGGTTGCTTCCACTCCTCGGCTATTGTGAATAATATTGCCATGAACATGGATGTGCATATATCTCTTCGAGACCCTGTTTTCCACTCTTTTGGCTAACTGTTGACTTTTGAGCTTAAGTATGATTTAAGTGCTTTCCAAGGATAATCTTGATTACATGTGGTTTTTGCCTTACGCATTGATTTCAGAGCCTCCCGTTTCTTTCTCATAAGGAGGCAACTGAGATTGCTCCATGAGCAAGGCTGTTTATAAACCTTTGTTCCAGGGCGAGGCTAAAAACTGAAAGGACTAAAATCTAAGAGGCTTAAATGGTCTATAACGTCAATCAAACACTCTTCTTTGAGAAGCCCCATCCTTCGCCCAACCAGTTGAAAATCCCACCTAGTTTCAAAGAGGGCTTTTGCACCTTCTATTACGTAACGTCCCTCACCATGAACAAAATTCTTCAAGAAATAGTTGAGAAAATTCTTCCTCAGGGTTGTACTGTGATATTGACATAAGCAATGATTTTTATCTGTCTGTTCCGTTTGGCTTGTGTAGCAAGCACACTGTCCTTCCTGTTTTATTTTTTCCGTCCCTGTCTGACTCATTTCACGGCTCCCTCAGTGAGCCCAGAGATCATCAGCCCCGTCTCTGACTCCCTGCTGTGTGCTGGCCATCCCCCATACTGGCCCTTTAAGGGTACTTGATTTGAGAGGAAAGAAAGAGAAATCTAACATTTATTAAGCATCGATGATGTGTGCCAGATACTCCAGTAAACGCTTTCATCCATAATCTCACTTAATGTTTACTCTTTCTAAGAAGGCATTGATATGCTCAGTCTGAAAACGGAGAAAGAGGTGGGGAGAGGTTAAGTACCTAGCAGCAGGATCCCACAGCTAGTAAGATTTGAACACACATGGATATGTTTCTACTACCCCTAACTGCCTTCATGGAGCTGTCGTCAGACCCCTGCTCCTTCCCATAACACAGGGGTCATTTAACCTCAGTTCCTTGCTCATGAGCAAATGGTAAGAATTCTACCTGGGCACCATAGTTATTATCCAATACTCTGATCCAACCTCATTTTCCTTCCCATCAATCTTATCACCTGTCTTGCTAATTCTTCAGACTCCTTGACCCCACAGGTCCCCACCATTCTATCTCCACGGCACTCAAACTTTATCCCTCAGCAGCCTTAGACCGAGTGAGCCTTGTAGTAATGAGACACTGCTCCACGTTTAGAATCCCTTTCTGGTGCTCTCCCCTCTAAACACAAAGGTTCTCTGTCCTCAAAATGGACTTCAATCATTCAACCTCTCATAACTCTTTTCTGTTTCCAGCCAACCTCCCAATTTCCAGGTGATTTAAAACTTCCACTCTGACTCCGTGCTCAATAGCTTCAAAGTTGTCCTCCTTTGGACTCTACAGCCACCTCTCTGTCCCCTTCTGGCCACTTTCACCAAACCCATCACCCCCAAGACCTGCTTTCTTTGTCCCTGCAAAGAGATGCTGGAACAAATGCAGAGAACCAGGCACTCCTTGCTCATCTCAGAGTTGTTTTCTAGCAGTTGGCTTTCACTTTGCCCTTTGAGTGTATGTGTCACCTAACACTGCGGTCCCTAACCCCTGGGTAGCGGACCAGTATCAGTCCATGGTCGATCAGGAACTGGGCCACACAGCAGGAGGTGAGCGGCAGGTGAGCAAGCAAAGATGCATCTGTATTTACAGCTGCTCTCCATCGCTTGCATCACTTCCTGAGCTCGCCTGAGCTCCGCCTCCTGTCAGATGAATGGCAACATTAGATTCTCATAGGAGCGCGAACCTTACTGTAAACTGTGCATGCGAGGGATCTAGGTTGTATGCTCCTTATGAGACTCTAATGCCTGATGATCTGAGGTGGGGAAGAGGTGTTGATTTTCACTTACTACCTTCTAATTTCAACTTTACCCCTAACTACCCCATCCAGTATTTTCCAATTTCTATTCCTCAGAAATAAAATTTGATTAATCCAGCTCAACTTTTCATGTCAAGCCACTTTATAGATGCCTGGACAGTCTGTGGATCAGGTGTCCATGAGTAGTCTCTGATCCAGTCAACTATGGTTGAGGAGGAACACGCACTGACCCTTCAGAAATCATTGTAGCTTGAACAGTTTCACTCTCGAGGGGCTGTGAATATAAGGGCCCTGTGACTATTATGTCTAGCATAGTAGACATATTATGTCTGGCTCATGGGGCCAATTGTGAGGGGCAGGTTTGATAGAATCATTTCTTCTTGATCTCCTAAGTGCCTAGCACAATGCCTGGTTCACTGGAAACCTTAGAAAATGCTTGTTGAGTGACTTCAAGTTAGATATTCATTGATGGGGGTAGGAGCTGGTAAAACATGTCAAATTCCCAAAAGATAAACTACGTCATGATTTCCAGAGTTGGTATCCAGAGCCAAAGTGTGTAGTTTCATCTTTTCTTAACTTTAATGCAAGAGACAGAGAGAGAAAGAGAGAGAGAGAGAAATCAACACAACCCCAAGGAAGGTTTGTTTTTTCCTTTCCTTTAGAAAGCAGCTGTCAGTTTAACTTATCCCAAAATACTGTCAGTGATGAGCATGACTGAAAATGCGTTTTATCTGTAATTAGAGAGATTACATTAAACACTATTATTTGCAGACACACATTGAATTAACCCTAATCGAGGCTAGCAAATAGTAGAGCCTGCCTATTTCTCGCCTCAAAATTTTTAGAAAATTGTGACAGTTGACACACAAGGGACAATGCTGACGAGATTTCTTTCCATCAAATGCCAGACAGTAATTGTAATTGCCTTTAAAAATGTTTTAAGCAGTTTCGTTGGTAAATCAGAAGTTGCCACAAATCATGCTGATAGTTTCTAAACATGGGGGCTGTTGACTGTGCATTCTGATATGAGTTTAATGAATTGATTTTCTAAGGAATTTAACATTGCATCTGTTTTCAGGTGTAATTAATTCACTCTGATTAATGTGATTAGCATGGAGATCAGTGGATTACACGATACCCTTTATTTCTTCACTTATTTTTAATCTGCCATACTGTTCATTGGGAAATGATATAAGTGATTTTGGGGGAAACATCTTGCTGTTGGCTCTGATCATTTTGGATTTCTCCAAAGCAGAATCCTGGTAGGAATTCACTGATTATTCACAGCCTGTGCAGCAATGTACTTTTGTTTGAGGGATTTATTAAAGTTTACACAGTCCCTGCCTTTAAGGATCTTATAATCCAGAAGAGAAGATGAGACAAACATTCCAGTCCAAGTTGCTTGCAAGGAAGAATGACTGTCCTCAGATTCTTCATTCTCTGAACATCCCTCATATACTCCCCTAAAATAATATTAATACTTAGGATATGTCAATAGCCCCCCTCTGCACTAATGCTTCTCACTGTCCTGAGCAGTCTTATTTATGGCTTCAACTACCACCCCCAAATCTATATCTCCAACTCAGTCCTTTCTCCTGAGCTCCAGACCTGGAGGCTCCTGATGCCTCCAGACATCTTCACCTGAATATCCTAAAGGTAGTTCAAATTCAACACACCAGACCCAAATTACTTATTCCCTGTGGTCCTCTAATTTTTAATGTTCATCTTTAATGTTCGCTGGAATCATCTGCAAAGCCTATTAAAAACAATTTCTTGATACTAATGCCAAGAGATTATGATTCATTGGTCTGGAGGTGGTCCATGAATTTGCATTTCCAACAAGCTCACCGGTGACAACAATACTGTTGGGCCTGGGACCACATTTTGAGAACCCCTTCCCTAGAGAATGAAAAGAATGCAGACACATTTCCATGAGCCACCGAATCACTACTGTATGGATAATCATTGCTGGAGAATGAAGGTCCAGGAAGAAAATCTCTGAGTAAAGCAACTCTGCATCAGCCAGAGACAATATGAATTAATGAAACAGCATGTGATTTAATTATTGCTGCATCCGTCAACTACGTACTGAATACCTGCCCTCTCCTAGACACTAGGCAAAGCACTGAGCTAGATTCTGAGATGTAATGCTGAGTAAAACCACAACACAATCTGTATTTATTGAGCCTCAGGTGTCTCATTTGTAAAATCAGGAAAATAATGTCACTGTATACACACCTTATGAGAGATACGAAATAGAGGACTATGTTAAGTGCCTAGTTCAGTGCCTGGCACATTGATTCTTAATAAGGATATGTAATAAATGGCAGTTAATTTTCATTATTTTTATATTAGGGGAAAGGGGCAGACTTGCAAAAATAACAGGAAAAGACCTAATCTTACAATTTCCCCAGTAACAAAGATCAATCCTATGAGTTCTCTCACTAACAGACACCCTGCAGGAGTTCTGTTTTGCACAACTTCTGAAGAAAGCTGAATGGACCAAAAAGAGATGTAAATCTCTCTCTTTCAAAATTGGTTTTTTGAAAATCTGCTTTTACAGAGTTCCTGAGTAAACAGCAGAAGAATGAGCTATAGCCTCAACCACTTTTCCAGGACAGAATCACATCTCTTGTGATGATCCCTTCTCCAAGGAAGGCAGGAAACCAAGTCTTGGACTTCGACATCCCTGCAGTTTTTGTTATCTACCTGCTGCCGCTTTTGTTATCAACTGACAGTCATCACTATTTTTTTCTCTTCATCCCCTTTAAAATCAGTGAGCCACTTAGCCTCGCTGCTGGCGCCCCCTTCTCTTTCTTTGGGGTGCCACGCCAGCTCCCTGCTCTCTTCCCCCCACCCTATTCCCTTCTCTCTCTCTCTCCCCCTCCTCTAAAAGGATAAATTTTTTTTACTTTTATATACCTTAATCTCTGCATAAGAAATCCTTCTCAAAACCTGTGTGCACCAGCATCTCCGCCCTAACATTAGGGTTATCCACTGCAAAGTGCTATGCAAATGCTAGTTGTTATTATTTTGAGCATTATGACATAGATTCCCTCAACAAGCTTAGCCAGGTAGCTAGCTAGGCTTAAACAATGTGATAAGCGAGACCTCAAACAACTGAAGATGAGCTGGAACTTTTAAGGTTGTAGAACCCCGAGTTTCTTTCATTCTCTAAGCCAAGAGGATTGACAAAAATCTGATTCTTCCTACTAGATTCTAGGATTTCAAGTGTCTCCTATGAAAGGAAGGATATGGAGATAAAAAGAAAATCCTATTTGTTACTAAAGACTAAAAGAGATATAGTCATACAATGCAATGCTATAAAGTATTTGAAAACGATATTGATTTGAATTCATTGATATGGAAAAAAATGACAGGAGGTATATTATACAGCAGTAAGTATATCATTTTTGATTAAAGAAAGAGTATAGGATGATTTATTTATATACATATATGTAGAAAAAATCTGTGAAGATATACACCAATTGTTACAAGTATTTATTTCTCTGTGGAATATTTGTGATTAATCTCCAAAGATTAATCTGCAGTTTCTAGATTGTATGCAACAACTATTTGTGATTGGTATAATAGGCATTTAGAAAAGAGAAAGACAGAATGAGTTCACAAATCCTATGATATAGTTTGGATATTTGTTCCCTCCAAATCTCATGCTGAAATTTGATCCCCAGTGTTGGAGGTGGGGCCTCGTGGGAGGTGTTTGGGTCATGGGTGCAGATTGCTCATGAATGGCCTGGTGCTGTCCTGACAGTAATGAGTGAGTTCTTCCTCTATTAGTTCTCTGGAGAATTGATTGTGAAAAATATCCTGGCACCTCCTCCTCCTCTCTCTCTCTCTTCCCTCTCTCACCATGTGACATGGCTGCTTCCCTTTGCCTTCTACCTTGAGTGGAAGGGATCTGAGTCTCTAGAAAGAAGCAGATGCCAGAGCCATGCTTCTTGTACAGCCTGAGGAACGGTGAGCCAAACAAACCTCTTTTCTTTACAAATTACCCAGCCTCAGGTATTCCTTTATAGAAAGACAAATGGACTAAGACACCTTACAAGGAACAAGGAAACCATGGAAGCCCTCAGGCAATGTTAGTGAAGCTTGGCTGCATATTAGTATCACCTGGGGAGCTTTTAAAACATCTAAATGGAGGCCTGCCCCCACACCAATTAAATCAGAATCTCTAGGGCTGGAACCTAGACTTTAGTAGTGTTCAACACGTTCCCAAGGTGTTTTCAGTGTAAGCCCAGGTTAAGAACCACTGCCTCAGGAGACCTCCTGCATTTCCTTGCTTTTCGTAGGGTCTCTTGAGGCCCTGGCTTATGGGGGCCTCCATGGGTCCTCACAATCAAACTAGTCCCCAGGAGAGATATAAGTGTTCCCTGGTTCTCAATATCAGCAGTTTTACTCAATTTTCAGAATAATTTTGAAGTCTATCAGAGCTAAAAATTACTTTGGCCACTGAACAGAGGGAGAAAAGGTGGAAAGAAAACAGGAGTTAGAGTATCTGGGTTCCTGATGAGATCTGTCACCCTATAGCTGTGTGATCTTTAGACAAGCTACTTTTCTGTGACCCTCAGGTTCCTCATACCTCTGCCTCTCTGGGTTGCTATTAGGATTAAGTGAACTAAAACACATGAAGGGAGTTTTGTAAAATAAAAACTACTGTGTAAATATTAATATTATTTTTATTACTGTATTTTGTAACTAATAATATGAAGAACATGCTCAGGGAAAGATGGTATCTGAGGAAGGCATGAGAAAGGTTGACTTAGTCTCCTACATGGAGTCTAGGCCTTCAAACAGACAGGGAGACCTAAGTTCAAAGGGAATTAAATAAGGGGCAAATCCATGGGCTGAAACTAAAAGCAACTTGAGAGGCCAAGCATGAAACACTTCTTTCTCAGAAACCCAGAGCGGAGACTCTGAGAAAGAGCTTCCCTTTGCTTTGCTGATAGCTTCCAGGAATTTATCCCAAAGTGGTGATGTCCCAGAATAAATAGGTTTTCTTCTCATAATTAATCCAGAGGTTCTGGGAATGAGCCAAGCGCAAGGCTGAATTCATTACTGAGATTGCTTGCAATTTAATTCAGGTCTCAAGGAGGTGGTTCCTGTGTGTCACTGGAAAAGAATCCTTGCATCTAGACAACAGCCTACATAGGTCTCTAGATTGACTTTGAAATGGGGGCACTTTTTACTCCTTCTGCACTTAATTTATTCTCTGAAAACAGTAGCCTCTGGAAGGAACTTCACTGTAACACGGTGTATAGAGGAGCTCAGCATTATGGACCATCTTTTAACATGGGCAGTGACATTGTTTAACATGGGCAGTGACTGAAGGAAGTTGAGTGCCTTTCAGAATAGACCGTAAATTTTTCATCTGTGCATCCCCTGCATGTCACATAGTGCTGGGCCCAGAACAAGTACATAGTGAATCAATGCTGTGGAAGCTTCTCCTGTAAGCACAGTTCTAGCACATGGTAGGAAATTAATAAATATTTATGCAATGCATAGCATTGCCATCAGGTCTAACACACTGAAAATGTCCACTGTTGTGCATGTGTGTTTTCCTTTGGTTCATCTTAATCCATGATTGGCTGCAACTTTTCCTGTAAAATGGATTTATTGCCCACGTTCTCAAGGTTAATATGAGTCTACACTGAAGATAAACCATAATGTTTGTATGGTGCATTCTAATTGTATTATATAATTGGATCTTCACAACTTCTGGAAGCATACTGTATTCTTTTAGGCAAGAGATAAAGAAAACCTAAACAAGGAGAGTGGCAGTGGGAAGATTTCAAACCTGGTTTCTGGTTTGGAAATCTGAGTGGACGGATGCTGGTGCTATTCACTGTGGTATGAAGGAAGTACAATTTTGAGGGGAAATATGGTGAGTTTGGTTACGGACATACTGAGTTGGAAGTACCTGTCTGCCATCCAGGTGGAGGTGTTGAGCAGACCATTGGATATGCAGGTATGAAACTCAGAGGAGACATCTGGGTAGATATAGTCTTGAAATCCATCAGCCTATAACAGTATTAGACTATGAAGAATGAATACAGGGAGGAGAACGGTGAGAACAGTTTTAGAGGGAAGGAAGCCAGTAGCAGAGGATAGAGAAAAGTGAAAATGGACACAGCTAGCACAAAAGAAGAGAAAGTAGTACAGAAGAGGACAAGGCATTAAAGAAGAGATTTTTAAAGATCGGAGAGACATGTTTCAACGTTAATGGGAGAGAAATGACAAGATGGACCCACTGGGCACCTCTGCATCCATCACATCTGACCACAGCATCCTTCAGAGAGTAATGATAACTGCTGCACTTTTGCCTTTCAAATCAAGCACAAGTTCTTCTCTTGGCCAACTCTATATCATACAAAAAATGTAATTCTAGGAAATGGAGTTCTCAGTTTATCCACATTGACATAGTACAATCCAGCCTAATCCACCACTTGTCAACTTGGTATCCACACATACTTCTTTAACCATATTTAATTTCCAAATAAAAAAAAAATAACAAGACCATGCCTCTGCATGACCTGATTCAACTAATGAGTTTTGCCACTCATCTGGCACTCAACTGAGTCTTTTAAAGGCTATTGAAAAATTCTATTAGATCATGATTTGGGATGAGGAGCTGAAGAGGAGTGTGAGCCTGCAGAACAACTATGAGGGAAGGGGGAAGATTTTTTTTTTTTTTTTTTTTTTTTTTGAGACAGAGTCTCACTCTGTTGCCCGGGCGGTAGAGTGCCGTGGCATCAGCCTAGCTCACAGCAGCCTCAAACTCCTGGGCTCAAGTGATCCTACTGCCTCAGCCTCCCAAGTAGCTGGGACTACAGGCATGCGCCACCATGCCCGGCTAATTTTTTACATATATTTTTAGTTGTCCAATTAATTTCTTTATATTTTATGGTAGAGATGGGGTCTCGCTCTTACTCAGGCTGGTCTTGAACTCCTGACCTTGAGCTATCCACCCGCCTCGGCCTCCCAGAGTGCTAGGATTACAGGCATGAGCCACCGTGCCCGGCCGTGTCTACATTACTTTCTAACCCCACTAGACTGAGCTACAAGAAAAGGATCATGCCATACATATCTTTGTTCCCCAGGTGATAATCATAGCCCCGGTTGCATAAAAGGCACTCGTAAATATTTGTCACATAAATGAAAAAATGAGGCGATGTGATTAATCCCCAGACCCTGTTCACTGAAGTCAAACTTAGTCAAACTAGGTTATTAGGTTATCAGGTTTCAAAAGGTGATTCAGCCTCATCCACAAGCTCCCAAAGTAGTAAAAGGGTCACAGAGAGATGCATGATTCATAAACAACCCCCTTCTTGTATTTTTAAATGTAATTAACTTCCCATGTTTCAGAAGTTAATCCTCCAGCTCTTGGTTTCTCTGACTTTTGGCCCATTTTATAATCACTGACTCCTCTTCAGGGCTTCTAAGGCAGCCAAAGAAGAGAAATTGAAAGAGGAGCTGTACAGCTGCAGTCCCCAACCCCTGGGCTGAGGACTGGTACCCGGCTGTGGCGTGTTAGGAGCCAGGCCACACAGCAGGCAGGTGAGGGAGCAAACCTTCATCTGTCTTTACAGCCACTCCTCATCGCTTGCATCACTTCGTAAGCTCCCGCCTCCTGTCAGATCAGCGGGGGGCATTAGATTCTCCTAGGAGCTTGAACCCTACTGTAAATCTAGGTTGTGGGCTGCTTATGAGAATCTAATGCCTGATGATCTGAGGTGGAGCTGGGACAGTGATGCTAGCGCTGGGGAGCGGCTGCAAATACAGACTATGATTAGCAGAGAGGTTTGACTGTACCATAAATGTAATAAGCTTGAATCATCCCGAAACCATCCTCCTCTACCCCCGCCTGTGGAAAAATAGTCTTCCATGAAACCGGTCCCTGGTGCCAAAAAGGTTGGGGACCGCTGCTGTACAGCCTTCAGGGCTTGAAGCTATACCCTTCCAATCCAATCCCTACAACACTTTAAGAAATTCAGTCTATGACTAAAAGGCAAAGACAAAACAGAGCAAAGCAAGAACAAAAGCTAAGTCTAGGCCTTAACAAAGACTTTAAGATATATACACACCTGGGACTTCCCAACAAAATCCATGAATGTTGAGCCATGAATCTCCTCCAAACATGTTAGTTTCTCAATTAAAAAGCTTTCAAATCAAACCTAAGTGGCTGAAGAACAGCTACAAACCACTGCCTGCTGGGCACACCTATAAGAATGAAAGGTTTGAAAAGCAAAGGTTGTTTCTTCAGCTCCAGGCCAGGCACGTCACTTACATGGGAACTAAAGAACTGGCTTAAAAGGAGGACTATAATCTTTCTGGAACAATGGGTCATGACGAGCTTCCTTAATGCCAAAGTAAGTGTTTAGAAGTGACTTTTGCTAACTGAAAAAAGTGCAAAGGGCATATATATTTATTCTGGCTTGAATACAACACTTCTGAACATGTTTATCATTGCCAAGAGTCAGAACGCTTTTCCCTCATGGATTTTCAATCTGGGACCCATTCCAGGGAATATTTGTATATCCTAGGAATGACAGCAAAAAGTTTCATCATATTAATACCTACCCAGTTCAGTATCTGTACCTTTTGACCTCCAAACCACCCTAGGTCTGATGTGAGAAAGTAGACTAATTTTAAGGTTAAATATCAAAAAGAAAGAAAAACCACAATTGCTCTTGTTTAAAGAGCTTCCCTTAAGAAGCCATCAAATAATTAATAAGTAATCAATCAAAGCATCAAAGAAAAATGGAATCTACCTGCCAAGGGGGCAACTTGTCAATGGCTATGCTGGTAAAATGGCATCAAAACCACTAAGATCCAAGAACTGGACTGAAGAAAGAAGGTCTCTGACCTTAATAAGCCTGGATTCCTAGGTTGAGAAAACCTCTATCGGTTTCCTGCTTAAAAATTCTTGATTTCAAAGGCTAACTTCCCTGAACTTGACAGGAGAGAAGACATCTACTGAGAAAGAACGCTACATAACAAATTTTACAAACCACACAGTAAAAATATGACAACTTTTATTCCTTATTAACGCTATAGTCCAAATGTCTAGACCTCTGACATCAAATCCTAAAACATATACAACATCAAATCCTAAATTATAGAAAATTATAATTCATAAGCATAGAAGCTTATTTCACAGAATCCATAACAAGAACTATTATGTAAAGCACATGAACTATCTCACATTCCATCTGTCCTGCCACTGGCCACTATGGCCATTTGAGATCAAAGATGAGAAATCCTTTTGCTCAGGGACCTATTATGGAAAATGCAAATTCGTAATCATCCATTCAACTTGCCAAGGCAGGTGATGTGCCTATCAGTCGTTTTGCCACATGCTTGCCCTTTGGAATGGATGAGCAAGCCTAGGCTAATTTTACAATGAACCAGTTTTAGGGTTAGCAAATTATTTGTGTTTACGTGGATGGGTACTAGGATGGAGAATAGCAAGTAGATAAAATCAGTCCTCATGTGGGAAAAAAATCTAACTGACATAGCTTCAATATCTCTAATGCTTAGTGTTTGATCTAGGTATTTTATTTGGAAAAATCTTTGATTTTTGTATCAAAAGTTTTGAGATTAGGCAAGTGAAAGTAATATTTTTACAGGAATTATATCTCAAGTTCCAAGATCAACAAGCCACACAAATCAGACATAAGAAATAACATTACATAATAGCCACTTACTGGCTATTGTTTTACAGTAACAAAGGTTTCATTTACCGTATTTCCTAGAGTACTTTATTCAGCTGGCAGATTTTCCCATGACAAACACTTTTTTCCCCTTAACCCCTCCATACATCTATAAAAGTGAAATATCTAATACTTACAATTTCCAATTTAAAGATATCCATCATATTGCACTTTAAGAGACATGACCATGAAAGGGGCATAGGTGATTTTTATGCAAGTACGATTTGCAAAAATCACTTTGTGCAAATTTTGTAGATGAGAAATCTGGCAATGGCTAGATAATATTTTAATAATGACTCTTAAAGAAGAAATGCAGTAATGTCTCAGACATAAATATTCACTGTAATATTTAAAATTAGACAGAATAAAGCATACCAAAAACAGCTTCAACAAATACTCATATGTCAAAACGGGCATGGTGAATCCATCAGTTTCTTCCCTCTCTAATTCTGTGACCTAAGGAGACCTCAGTAAGTTTCACTAATCTTCCTGTGATCTGCCAGTTTCTCATTCTCTCCACCCAGGTGACTCACTCAGAACCTAACAGATTACCTCCAAAGGATACCTGCCATTTGAACTTCCATGTCAGGTTACAAACTTTCCAGGGACATGGGAGCTGGTTCTTATCTATGAAGAGCCAAAAGCTTATTCAAGAACTTCAGAATACAAAAGTTGGCTCTACTAGGTGTCAAGATCTGCATTCTGCTTGTACTTTTGCCTGCAATTACTGTTTGCTAAGAGCCCCTAAACTCTTAACAAAATCAGAGTCATGACAAATGTAAGACCGCAAAGTTAGCAAGCAGAATGTTAGAAATTCCCAGGGTTCTATAATAAAGTAAGCAATGGGGTGCTAAAGATAAGAGATAAACATTAATGACTGCCTATTCTTCTTACTGATTTATTTTACCTTCAAGTACTGATCAAGCCTAAATTCTCTGCTAGGGTCTTTTTTCTTTAAAACAAAACATGACTTTTGATGTTATTATATCAGCGTGATGTTGGTATAATTACCTTCTCTAATAAGCATGTCTGATAGCCATTAGTGTAGCAAAATTCCCACAGGTCTTCTTATTCTAGAAATAAAGCTCAAGAATTTACAGCCAAGTTCATGATGGAACTTTATATTTAATTTTCCTCTGCCTGCCTAGACATTAAGAAAGTACCAAAGCTACAAGTATTAACAAACCTGTGAACTTTCATTTAGAGATCTTCCTAGTTATAAAATGTGCCACATATCACAAAAATCAAATTTCCCACTGATAGAGATTGACTCTGCTTTTTAATAGATGGTTTTATACACACCCTGTGTCTACTTTCATCCAGGTAGCCCCAGGACCATTTTAATATCTTGGCTCTACTATTTAACTTTCAAAGGGATTACTCAATTCCCATGATGTCAGTCCCAAATGACTAGGTTACAAGTAGTGAAGACAGCTGAGATTAAAATAGCTTTGTGCATGCTCACTCGCACTAGAGGTGGTGTTTATGGGGGGTGAGGTTAGGGTCCAGGGCCTCCAGTCTTAATCTCCCTGTGAGATCAGCTATTTCCATTTTAACCAATAGAAGGAGGCCTTTCCCAAATAATTCACACAGAGCCGTATTCCAAGCTTTCTCATCCCTGGGCCGTCTCCACGTAGGAACTCAAATGAGTTTTTGACCACACCGCCTGTCAAGTTTTAGCCCAGACAGTAAATGGTCTCCATCTCGAAGCCTATGATTCCCCTGCTTGAAAGACATTATTTAGGCTTCTGATAACAGGATATATGTGTAAAAGAGAAGCAAGCAAAACCATAAAATACAGTGTTCTATCCCTCACTGAATTATCAGTATATCCCCCTACCAGTGCCTCAAGAGCTAAGACACATACTCACAAGCACAGGGGCACACACAACTACAGCAATGAATAGCCCACGCCGCCCCACGGAGAAGATGCTCCCCTTCTTCCCAATGTTTTATTTTTAATGAACTTCTTTTGAAATCCACTTTCTGTGCTCACATGTTTCTTTCTCTCCCCCCCTTCTTTCTCATTCCTCTCCCTTTCTCCCTCTTCTCTCACAAAAGACCTACAAATTCTACACGGACAAAACAAACAGTCTGTGATCTCCTATTGTAAGCTTCCCACCGGAGGCTAAAGCAGTTCTGAAACGTGCAAATTCCTGCTGGCTTCTGTGTCCAGCAAGCCTTAGATGCCCAGAGCCTGTGGGCGTGCTGCCACGTGGGACAGCCGGGCTCTGAGCAGAAGTCACTCAGAGCTCGGACTCCAGGCTAGGGACTCCCTCTCCTCTTCTCTAGGAGTGTCCCTGACCGGCTGGGGGGGCAGAGGGGGGAATTCTGAAGTGAGGGCAGGGCAGCCCCAGGCTGCTGGATGCCTTTCATGGAAGATGAGCAACAGCAGAGCTCACCAGAGATTAGAGAAGGATCGAAGGGCGGGCACTGCATGATACGCGGGCCTGTCCTGCCTGCAGAAAACACAGTCAAGAGAACAAAAAAGGGAGAAGGATGAAAAGAAAGGCAGCGGTTAGGAAACAGGCCTGGGCAAAGCAAGGAGTGGGAGGAAATGAGCACAGGGACTCAGGGAGGGGCAGAGCCTGCAGGTCAGGCGTGGAGAGGAGGAGCAACAGGTGGGGCCGGGTTTCAGTCCCCTGTGGACAGGCTGCGGGGAGGGGTGGGCGCCGGGGGCTCCGGAGGAGGCCAAGAGGTGGTGCGTGGGAGCCAGAGATGCGCAGAGTCAAGGCCGCGCAGCAGGAGAAACTCCAACTGCAAACGTGTCAGAAGCAGACACTCACAGGCTGTGGAAAGAACTTGAGCTTCCAGAGGGAGGTGAAAAGGAAACTGTCATTGCCAGTGTGGGTGATGAAGCAGACAATAAAATGAGTAACAGTGAGTAAGGGGATATGATTCAGGAAGGAGGGCTGACGGGCCAGCCATGAATGCGCAACGGCTGGGCCGTCATGCCACGCTGCTGCTGGATTTAGCTACCCACAGAGAGTGGTCACTGCCATGCTCTCCAATGCCTTGCTTCACTTCTGTTTTCTGGCCTGTGACACCCCCACTCCCACCCCATCACCCTGGGGCAACTGTTCATGCTGAAGTCATCCGTGACCTCGCAGTTGCCAGATGCAACACACACCTTCATTTCAACTCCCCAAGGGGTGGCAGTGGTGTTGACAGTCCTCCTGGGATCCCAGGGACAAATTCTCCTGGCTCCCTTCCTTCTCATGGGGCTCCCCCCACTGAGTCTCCTTTCCCATGCCTAGCTGCATCTTTGCTGTCCCACATATAAGCCTAACGTGTTTCTCAGGTGATCCTAATGATACTCCCATGCCTATTATTTCTGGTCCAGCCTGCATGAGTGCCCTACACCTGTATACCCAAATGCTTGCCTAGGAGGTTCTTTCTTTCCTGTCCTGATGCCTTTGATGTTCCCCAATGCCTGCTTCCAAACTCTTCGCACGACGGCTCTTTCTCATCCTTTAGGGCTCCCCTTAAATATTACCTTCTCAAAAGAAGGTTCCCACATTATCTAAAGTAGCTCCCACTGCCACCCCCACATGGTTACACTCTCACCTCAGCTCTTGCTTATGGCCTTTGGAACACTGATCACAATTTAGCAATCAGCTTACTTAGACGCCTATTTATTGTGAGGTGCAAGCACTCTGTCTTGTTTCACCACTGTAACCCTTGCCCATGGGGTACAGGTTTGGATACTGGCTGAAAGAAGGAAAAAATCCCCCATGGTACTCAGCACACAAAGATCCTCAATAACTATGGATTTAACAGGAGAAAGTACAAGTACAGGTTCTTGTACCTTCCTCTCCCCGACTCTTATAAGTACAGGTGGCTCCTCCCTGTCTCTGGTCTCTCAAGTCAAAAACTCCAGGGCCATCATGGAATTTTTTTTTCTTCTTTTTAAATATAGAGACGGGGGTCTCGCTCTTGCTCAGGCTGGTCTCAAACTCCTGACCTCAAGCGATCCTCCCACCTTGGCCTCCCAGAGTGCTAGGATTACAGGCGTGAGCCACTGCTCCTGGCCACATCATGGAATCTTTCTTCTTCCCTTAGAGCCAATGGCTCATCTACGTCTATTGGTTTTATATCCTTAATATATCTCAAAGGCATACTCTTACCACATTCCTTTTCCAGTGTGCAAAATCTTTCACATATGCTATTGTAAAAAGTTATTAATTGACTTCCAGGTCTCACCCCTACTCCCAGCCCTAAACTTGCTAGTGCCGCTAGCCATGTCTCTCCCCTGCAGGACAAAGGCTGACACCCCTTGAATGCCCAGCGCCTCAACTCTCCTCCCCAGCCTCACCGCCCACTACTTATCCCCATGTTGTAATGATAGTAATAGCTAAGCCTTGAAAGTTTTTATATGCCAGTCATCACATTGGCCATTTTACACATATGACATTTTACACACATAACCTTATGAGATAAATAACTTACTTATCCCTATTTTACAGATGGAGTTAACTGATGTCCAAAGAAGTCAACTCACCCAATATCATAGAGTCAAGATGTCAAGCCAGGTGAACTGGCTTCAGATCAACCCTCTTCACCATCGTGCAGTCCTGCCTGTTCACCCTTTCTACTTCAGCAATACTGAGTTATGTATAATTCCTGGAACTGTGTTGCCAAGGCCATCAGGACTTTGTATACACCATTTCTTCTGCTCCTTGGAAAGGCCTAGCCTTCTGTCTGATAAACACTAGCCTATCTTTCAAAACTTCCCGAGGTGTTGCCTTTCCTACATGGTTCCTCTACTGGCTCCCTAAGACTAAAGTCTCTCTTACCCACTGACCACTCCTATGGCTTATCTGCACCTTGTAAATGCTTCTCTATTGCCCTGGTTTGCAATGATTCATCTGCTTGTGTTCACTGAAGGCATGCCTATGGCTTTCAGCTTTGGGTCATAGAGCCCAGGTATGCAATATGTGCCTAATAAATGTAGATTTAACTAGGATTTGGGTAAAAAAGTCAAGTAGAGGTTTATTGACACCTAGAATGTCAGGGCAAGAGACAAGACTGTTCTCCATGCTTGTCATACATTCATGACCTATTATATAATCATGACATATATTCATGAGCAAAACAAAAAGAAAAACTCACCAAACACTACAGATGTTTCTAAAGGGAAGATGCAGTGTATATAAAAAATTCAATACATCCTGACAACTACAGCAGTTAGTTTAAGATCCCTGAAGGTACCTGCTGTTCATAGCAACTGCTGAGTAATGTGAATTCAGCAAAAAACAACACAAAATAAACCAAAATAAAAACCCCCAGAACTTCTTTTATCCCATAGGTTCTCAGAATTTTTGGTTCTCAGAAAAATGCATTTGGAAACTTGCTAAAAGTGATTAACTGAGTTGCAAACTGCCCACTGGCATGGACAAGGGTTTTATTGATGTGCCACTGAGGCTTAGAGATTATCACTGAAGCCAAATGAAAACATGACAGATTTCTGAACACAATGTTAAAAACCAAGCATCTTCTAGATTCTCAAGACTGTACTTCAGCAAAATTAAAGGCCCACCTCAAAACCTAGCAGCCACATTTAGAAATCAATTGTAACCTAATGTGACAATGTGACAGAGATATACAAGTGACAAAGAAGCTTCATCCTATTCCCCCAAAAGCTTTTAATCCAATGAGAAAGATGCCATAAAGACAAGCAGTGACATAAATGCAGGCCAACTAATTTCCATTCTACGTTGGGAGGGGATCCTCAGTGAGTGGAATATCCACCGACCTATGAAACTGAAAGTCTCTAAAATATGCAATTGCTACTTCAGTCTAAAACAACAAATTCTGGTCAAAGTCCATCCATGAAGCCTAGATTTCTGTCCCTTAAAGCAGCAGGTAAATGGCCATCCTTAGACTGCCTTGAAGAAATTAGTAAGGGAAGGAGAGAGAAGGCCAAAGCCAGTTATTAAAAAGGAACCATTTCCAATGGAATGTGTGAGCTTCACAGCAAAACAGCAGACAAGTCAATGCGCATGCACACAACTCAATGCCTGCCATGGTCAAGACAAAAAAAGAACAAAGGGCATGATACACCGTCTTTGGGACATAGCACAACGGACAGAGGCTTTCAGTTCGTCAGTACTGTGTCAACTTCATGCACCTGGGCTTGAGAGTAAGTCTGTTGGCTTTTTCCCCCAAGAACGCTAGGACTTACAGGCACAGGTAGGGCTCTGAGCTGGAAGAGAAACCTGAAAAGTTTTTTGTGAGAGGACAAACTAGTAAACCAGCGCCATGCTGAATCGGCGAGGCAAATGTGATGGAACAAACCAAAAAGCTTCCACGATGACAATTTCTACCATAATAAAGGTTTAAGGTAAGGGTCTGACACCATTCAACCCCTCTTATTTAAGTGGTACAAACATCCTATCCTTATGAGCTCCTAAAATGCTCATTCACAAGCTCAAAGCTGAATTTCATTCTTCGATAGTAGCAAGAAGCTAATATTAAAGAAAAGGTTATGATGAAGTCCTCTGGATTACATTACTAATCAGAAAAAAATAGCTAGGATAGAATATTCACAATGAACAATCTGTCAGACTGGTCAGCCAGAATGCAGGAAAGAAGCTAGGCTTGGTCCAAGAGATACTCCAAGGGCAAAGGCATGTCCGACTGAGGATGAAGGCAAGGTGTGTTCACCTGGACACAGGAGACACCCTCATTGAGCTTAGCAAAAAGACAGGACAACTTGGAGTGGAGAAGTCCTTTGGAAGGAGAGATTTTTTAGGGATCCAGATCAGCCAGGTAAGGAATGAGGTTAGACTTGGAAAAGGAAACAGGAGTAAAAGCAATTAAGGGGTATCCCAGAAGGGGCAGTGTCACAAGGTGAGCATATGCTTCGTGTCCTTAAGGAAGGACACTGAGCCAGAATTGATCACTGGATAATAATAGAAGGCAACAGCCACATACACTGCCCTGGAGAGGAGGACACCTGCTCTTCATCTTTCTGAATTTACATAATAAATATAAAGCAGTGCTGGTTTTTTGAGATGGACAATGACTGGAAGAATGGGGAGATGCTCTTCAGGACACTTCTTCAGGAACAAACAGGCTGTGATAACCTCTACTCGTAGAAGGGAGGGGAGAAAAATCCACCTTCCTCTCTGTTTTGCCAAACTGAAGTTATGGGTCCATGACTTGAGGAATGGAAACAGCCCTCCCACACTCTCCTACGTTGCTGGGAAGATCTCAGGTTACTTTAGAACCCAGACTCCATGCCATTGTGAGATATTTGGATTGGAGCATCTGGGCTGGATAAATATTGCCCGGGATAAATAAGCCAGGGTGAGACCAGCCTGAGAATTTCTCATGCATCTGGCTCTCTTCATAAAACTATCAACAGGTAGGCAGGGGGAAGAAAGGCCCCAACTGCTTTTCAGGTTCAGACACATAGGTACGACGCCAGAGCAGACTTCTCTCTTTAAGAACTGGCTCCAAGTAAGAATGGAGGCTGCACAGCCAGGACTATACCACTCAGAAACATTTAAGTGTTCCTGTCAAACTGAAAAGTTTTATTATAAATAAGATTTACCACCACGAGGAGCAGTGGCCCAGTTCATGTCTAGCATGTATCTCTTTCCAACTTTATAAGTTGTTTTGAAGGTATGGTACATAGATGACACAGCTTGAACAAAAATGAGCAATACCAAAAGAGAGGGTCTCTGAACATTTTATACGGCAAACTGAGAAAAGCACAGCCACATTATTTAAAAGGTACAACTTTAGAATCCAACATGGTTTAGCGGTATCAACATTGTTCAAATTGCATTAAAAAGTAAGTATAACTTTAAAATCTACCAGATGTCTCTCTTTCACATACACATACAGGTGTACATGTGACTTACGTATATGCCTGTGTGTATATACAGTGTATGTCGGAGTATTCCAAGATGCTTCTGAAACGTAAGAAATACCATTGAAATTTCCAAAGGGGCCAAGCCCAGTGGCTCACGCCTATAATCCTAGCACTTTGGGAGGCCAAGGCTGGAGGATCACTTGAGGCCGGAAGTTCAAGACCAGCCTGAGCAATATATTGAGATCCCATCTCTACAAAAAAAAATAGAAAAATTGGCCAGGTGTAGAGGGCGTGTAGTCCCAGCTACTCAGCAGGCTGAGGCAAGAGGATTGCTTGAGCCCAGGAGCTGAGGTTGCAGTGAGCTCTGATGACGCCACTGCCCTCTAGCCCAAGTGACAGAGCAAGACTGTCTCAAAAAAAAAAAAAAAAAATTTCAAAAGGAAAAACTACTAAGTTTTTCAAAGTATTACATATTTGGATTTATACTACAAACAGTTAAAGGCATAACCAAACAGAGAGAAGCATTTTCTTGTGTTCTTTGAGCCTAGAGATTATGAAGCTCCAAATCTGATAGCCTGTATCCTGTTTGTTTAACTGCACTGTTGCTCTCATGCATGTTCACGTGTACGTGCAAGGCAAGTTTTGAAGAAAAACAAAGAATCTGTATTTACACAACTCAGAGGGTGCGCCCCTCTAAAATCACAACAATGCAACTTTTCTGTGCCGGACACAAATGTGGAGAGAGGAGAAACGCCACTTTTAAAATCATAGTCTTTCAATGCAGGTGTCTGAAAACTAACTCTGAACTGCTTTTCACTTGTGGCATGAGCTTCATCTTGACTTTAAAATTCTTCTTTTCCTCCATCTATTCTTTCAAATATATGTTCACAAAATAAAAAGGCCAGTCTTGTATCAGTACAAAATGCCAGCAAACCAATGAAAAATCAAAATGGCAAAGTTAAGCAGATAATATGAAATGGGCTAACTTGGGCTATCTTTGTATCATACATCTGCACCTTATAAAGGTCAAATAGTTAATAGAAAGCAACATCTGAAAAGCTCAACAAAAAGTACCCGAAGCCCCAATATCTAGGTGAATGAAATGATAAACATGATCAGGTCAGCACAGGCTTCCACAAAGTATCTCCTCCCCCTTCCCTGTTTCTCTCCCCACCTCTCACAAGGAAATGTGTCTTATTATCTACATTTCAAAAGAGAAAAGCTCTGAGAAGCACATTCATCAGAATTACCCAGGAAAACAGCAAGGACGTTGGAATACCTGAAACAGTGCCCCTCCAGCAGGGTATAAACTTCTCAAACTGTCACCCAATAAATAAAACCCCAGCTGCTCAGGGGTTCTGGCAGCTCAGGCCCCTGGGAAGGGAAAAAGCCACACTCCCTCTCCAGGCAAAGGATCCCCGCGTTTTTTTACCTTTGTGTTCGCCGAAGCCTGTTCCCACTCCTCAAATGAGGCAAAGTAAAGTTTGAGAGCACAGTCCAAAAATTGGGGTCAGACATATCCATTTCTTTCTCTCTTCAATTCACTGCGGGTTCAAGGCCATAGGACCAAAATGGGAAAAGAAAAAAAAAAAAAGAAAGAAAAGACAAAAAAAGATCCCAATTATCTACTCACTCCCTCCAGAGAAAACGTGATGTGAACTGTGATCTCAAGAACTTGGAGAGTGTCTGAGAAGGACCCGTCCTGTCCTAGCCCTTAATTAACACACAGCCATCTCTCAAAAGGTCCAGGAAACTTATTTCCCTCTTGCGTTTGCCCTCTGCTCGTCAGCCCTGGCCAGCTATAAACAGTAATTACAAGAGTTTAGCCGTGCGTTCTGCCCAAAATGCTGTCTGTGTGTGATTCAGTCCAAGGTACTTTGTCATCTGTTTGGCAGATACCATTTGCGGCTCCTACGGGGGTGGGCAGGACGACTATTTTAAGTCTTCGGTTCCGGGAGGCTGTTGCTTATCTGCACAACCATTCACATCCGAACATGCCCAGTGCGGAGTTTCCTTTTGGTATCTACATACAAGGAAAAGAATTTGAATAGAAAAAGCTCCTCTTGCCCTCCCCTCTTGGAGGAAAAAAAGGAAAACTTAACAGCACTTTTAGAAAATTGGCCTATTGGAGGACTTGAACCTGACACCTTTGTGTACCTTCCCGGGGGTCCAGCTGGAAGGAAAAGGGCATCAGGGCCCCTTCCCACAGGGACAGTCCCGCCCGCGGGTCCCCAGCGGGGCCGCCTGCGAGTGGAGCGCGGGCTCATGGGAAAGCGAGCGGGCGCCCCCCGGGAGCCCCGGAGCAGGCGCCGGACACCCGAGCATCCTCGCCGCAGCCGCTCCCCCATCCCGGAGCCAGGAATGGATCGGTCCCACTAAATAAATAAATAAATCCAGCTGCAGCTCCGGAACACGCTGAATGAAGTGTGCACTGCGCACACCTGAAGGCTGATCGGTGATTCACCGCAGGACGGATCACAATTCAAACACTCCCAGGGAAGTCCAGGATGACTCCATGCCTCGACGCTATGTGTCGCATAGGGAAAGCACGCAGGCTGGAAGCCACATCCTCCAAAACCTCAGTAAACTCAATTTATGAGTTTACATCCATTTGATGAATTACTACAGGGCACACCTGTTTGGCTTCATGGACGGCAGTACAGACCTAGGTAATGGTCAACTAACTACACGGAAAGACACTGCCTGGCATTTGCTTAACAAATGCTAGAAATATTTTCTCTTCAATTATGTTAGAGCTTGAAAGGAAGAAATGAAAGGAGGATGAATCAATGTTGTTGTTATTCAGTCTGAAGAAAAGCCTGGTATTTAAATAACTCCCCCAAACCACAAATGCTTATGTCAAAGTATATAAAGAAAAAAACAGAATTTAAATTAGCTGCCCTAAATCTGGTATTATATGGCAAAAACATACTAAATGGAAAAAAAAAATTAAGGACAATTAAACTCTAAAAACTGGCTTAGTCCATCCAGTAAATACTGGGAACTTGCTTTAAAAAAATAAGAGAAAAAGAGAAGGCGGTGATGTCAGATACAAAGGAGAAGATTAAACAAATAGAAGTTTGCTGTGGGACCGTCTTTACCTCATTCTTGTGGCCCACAGAAATATTTTCACAGCAGGCATTCCGAGTTTCTGATGAGTATTCTTGTACAGGGCTTTCTTACGCATTATCTCCTCACATTCTTACTGAGCCTCCACAGGTCCTTGAAACCAGCAGAGGTAAGACACAGAAGGCAACATTTTCCCAATTTTACATTTGAGAAACTGAGGCTCAGGGATATTAAGTAACAAAGCGTACTTCGCCAGATACTGAGGGGCATGGTCCAGTATTTTTGTCCCATAGTAAGTCATAGCTTTAAAAAATGTTTTTAGGTAAAATAAAAAAAACTGATTTTTTTAAAGGCTGAGAAGACAATGCCCATCTCCAGAGCAGGGTGTCTCAACCTTGGCACGACTGACATTTCAGGCTGGATAATTCTTTGTCTGGGGAGCTCTCTTGTACATTGGAGGATGTTTAGCAGCATGCCAGACCTCTACTCACTACATGCCAGTAGTGACAATCAAAAATGTCTGCAGACATTGCCAAATGTTCCTTCCAGCACAAAATCATCCTTGGTTGGGAACCAGTGCTCTAGATATAAAGGCTGCCTCAGAGAAAGGTGGTACAGAGCACTGGTGACGAACAAAAACCTTGGGTTCAAATTCTAGATGCAACACTTACTATGACCTTAGGCAAGTCCCTTAATCTCTGTCCATTTTCTCCAACTACAACACGAAGTCCACAATAGGATCAACCTCTCAAGAGGTTGAGAGACATGAATGAAAATGAGATGGCATACAGAAACCTCTTCATGCAATGCGTAGTATACATGGCACACAAATGTTGGCACCATGCAGAAGCTAAAAGAATACTATGCTGAGAGACCTAAGACTAGGGCAGAGGGCACCCCACAATGTGCCCCTACTCTCCAGTGCCTGAAACATGTCTCTGCCGAGAGAGACGCTGACCACACTGTATTATAACTGACTGTTTAGTGCTGTCTTCCCTACAATCTGTGAGTTCCTCCAGGCTAAAGCCACATTTTATTGATCTCTGTATTTCCAGAACCTGACATCTCCTGGTTTATATAGATATTTAATAAATCCTTTTTGAATGGACACTTCAGATGTCCAGGTATCTGTTATTTCTCTTAACATGGACTGAAATTATCACTATTAGCAGATCAACTGATTTTCTCAAAGAATACTGAATTCTTAAGAATCCTATGAAGACGTTAAACTCTAAAGACTTTCTCTTATTGACTTGTTTTTATCTTATGTAAGATATTAGTGCCAGCATTCCTCAGGTATTAACACGGCTATAAGAAATGTCACAAACAAACCCAAGGAAAACTCCCCTCCTCAAAGGAAAGCCCTTTTTGTGCTTTTAGGTATCCAAAAGAGGGATAATTACATAGTACAGGCTGCCCAGAAAAGCATAATCAAGATGGTGAGAAGGGACCTCAAAGTTGGCTATACAGATTATAGGTTGAAGGAACTGTGTGTTGAAAGTGGAGAAAAGAAAATTTAGGGAATAAGCAACAGCTGCCCTTGAATATATTAATAGAAAGAACTATATGGAAAAGGGTTTGGACCCAAAGATGAAAAAGGCTGAGAGGGTGGACGTCCTATGGGAGTGTTTGAGCAGAGATAACTTGAAGGAGACAACAGTGAGTGGCACTAAAGCTCTGGGAGGTTTTAAGACCTCAGGAGATCTCTACCTCCCAACTCTCATTCTCTCTGGCCCTACGAGAAAAGCCCACATATTTGGGAATCACCTATAATGATGACAGCAACTAAAATAAATAAATCAATAACATAAATCATTTATTTCTTCTCTTGATTGAATGATGGATATCCTGGTCTGTGGGCACCAGATGTCATTACTACCTTTTACACTCTGCATTTTGAGAAATCCATTATACAAATTCTCAAAGGGATGGTAAAAAGACATGAGCATTTTAAACTACATATGCTTTAATACGTTTTTGGCATTTAAAAGGCTTGGGAGGATTTGGGTTGTATTCAAACTGAAAAAATTAAAAATAGGTAAAGTATACAAGGAGCCAGGAGTTAATTCATTAACTAAATGAATTAGTTAATATAGTGAAAGTAACTGATATGTTCCCACACTCATTTAAGATAAGAGTAGGTGTGGCACTGAATTGTGACTTGTCTTCTAACCTGCTTGACTTGATTTGGGAACCTGTGATTCAGAAGGCAGTCAGTAAACACAAGAATTAAAACTGTCAGAACTACTGACATTTTCCTACAGACAAAATAATTATGTGGGCAGAAACTACAGCTTACTTGCAACTGCAGTAAAATTCTTGACTGCAGAACTAAGAGGGAATTGAGATTATTGGAAATTCTTAAGACTATAGCTAGTCTAGGTCAATATACAGATATGCAGTAAGTAGAAAATCTTGCTGAATAACAACTAAGCCTAAATAGCAATAGACAAGCTTTGTGATGCAGAATGCCCATTCATTTAATCAGGAGGATATTATTGACTACTAAGCTAGGTGAAAATGAGTAAGCTTGTCATCTTAACAAAATACTAGCTTAGAAAGAAATGAATATTTAAAAATGGTCAAATCCTTCATATTCACTCCCCTCCCGCATACAAAAAATGCCAGGTCCTTTTTACTGACTTGAATTCTGTCTAGTTCCGACACACTGCCCCATGCCCTTTGAGAAGGGTTTTTGCCCACTCCATACAGAACAATGTCAAAAGATAATATCCCTGGAGCCTTGTCTTGAAGTTAGATACTATGAAGCTAGACTAAGTTTTCCAGTGTGAGTGTGAGGTCTGCAAAGCTGTCAGCTCCCTGCTCAGGACACTCCGGCCATGAGGCAACACCAAGGAAAGTGGGGTTGATATAGAGAGTCCATAAGTGTTCCACTTGATCCTGGCCTAGTTTAGGGATTCTGGTGTAAACCATGCCCCTTTCCCATCCTCATTTTCAGAGCACCTAGAAGTGACTACTTCCCAAGGCTATCCACACCTTCAGGTCCACTTTGGTCACCTTCTAAATGCTGTCTTGAGAGTATGAGGCTAGGAGTGTGAGTAGCAAACGGCCCGTCCTGAATGAGCAGTCCTTGTAATCACTCTGTACACTCCAGTAAATAAAGCTTAAAGACTCTGAAGAAAGTTGCATCAGCAAGGAGCACATTTAAAGAGAGCTCTTTTAGTGTTATTAAACAAATTTGTGCTTGCAGTGCTTAAATATGGAGGAAGATAAAAACATAAATGAAAATTAACTTATGTATCTGAATGCTGAAAACCAAGAAACAGATAATAAGGAAGGTTACATCATCCTGGGAATATTACAAAAAACTTTTTTTTAAACATTATCACAAGGTTAAGTGAAATTCAGATTTTTAAAGTGAATGGATAAGGAAACAAAATAAGAACTGATTTCTCTTTTCTGGTAGGTCGAGTAGAGAATGAGGCAATACTCAAGCATGGGGTGAAGGGTAAAGTTCCAGAGGGGAAAGGACAGGCTGAGACTGGCCAGAATGGGAAGAGAATGCAGCATTTCCTCGGGCATTCTCTGGATCCCAGAAGCAAAGAGGCTCAGAAAAGCATAGCAGATAACCAGTAACATTACAGAATCTAAGAGGAGAGAATGCACAGATACGGGAAATGAAGCACTTTTCTCCCGAAGTAGGGTGTCTCTGATTTGTACGATGGGTAAGTAGAGTAGAACAAGCACACAGCAGTGCAGCCCACGGCACTGGGGAAGGTGCAGAATCATTCCTCCTAAGCGTGCTCTAGCACTCTTCTCTTCTGACTTTCAAGCAGGGGAAGGTCCTGGGAGAATCCCCACAGCCTAGGCTCTACCCCATAGGAAAAGAGCTGGGCATGCTGCCAGAAAAGGCATCACAGACATCCTTATGGGGACAGAGCAGGCGGTCATCCTAGGGAAGAAGACTACTGGGCAAGATTCAGAAATGAGTATGTCTCTCCATTCTCAAACAGCCATCCGGAAGATCCACCAACAAACAAGATGGAGTGCTGGACTCTAACGGAGCTAGCAATCCAATTATGGAGCTTAGAGCAACACTTGGAGACCAATGCCTCATCTGACAAATAGGAAGGCTAATTTCTTTCTTGTTTTGAGACCAACTTTTGTTGCCACTTGCTCTAGACAGCCTCATAGATGCCCCCCACCCCCAATGGATCAGGTATCCCTCTACTGGGCTCCGCTCCTGAGAGTTCCTGTATGAAAGGGTTCTCCCACTATATCAAAATCCAAATCCATTTATGTGCAGATCAGTTCCCCACAGAGTAAGAGCTCCTTGAGGGCAGGGGCTATACTCCCTTCATCTTTAAATTGACACTACCATCATTAGGATGAATGTTAAGATGAGAGAGAAAGGGAAGGAGAGATGAAGAAAGCACTGGGGGTTAGGGAGTGGGCAGGGGGAAGGAGTGAGTGAGGATGGGACCCTTGAGAGCAAAGTTAGGGCAGAAGGCCTGATATTTAGAAAACTGGCCCTATCTTATGTCTTTAAAAGCTTTTTCTGTCTATTCCTATTTGAGTTTCACGGGTCCATGAGTCCATTCCATTATCTATATATGTTGTACCTATTAGGCAGATCTATTGCCTCAGATTTCAAAATCTCAGAAGACAGAGACCATCATATGTAATTACGTATATGTATACAACTAGCTATATATGAAGTGCTAAATGCTTTTTGATGGTAGTGAATCCCAGCTACTAATCATTGCATTAGACTCTCAATCTGAAAGTAACTTCAAGGACATGGTGCTTCTTGATCCAGAAGCTTGGGTCTAAGGTACATCATTTCTCATGTAACTCTTGAGCATGAATTACAGTGCAATTATAAGAAGTGTCAATTTGGTTTAAGTGGGTCACTGTGGTTATATTTAGCCCTTTAGTAGTTGACACTAAGACCTTTCTGCAATATAAGATTAAGGTTAATTTATCAGTTCTTCTTTTCTTGAATATTTTTCCAGGTCAGACATCTAAAGTTAGAGAAAATGATCCCACTAAAATGAGAGGTAAGAGTTTCCATCAAAGTACCACACAGGGAACATATATACTGGGGGAAAACCCAAAGGCACAAGACAAAGTCAAGTGCTAATAAATCCTCAAACAGCCATCAAATGGAATTTTAGAAAACCAGTACAGACCATCATGGTAGGCTGATGATAGATTCCAAAGATATCCAGGTTTTACTCTCCGGAACCTGTGAATATGTTACCTTATATGGCAAGAGGAATTCTGCAGATGTGATTAAGGATCTTGAGATGAGATTATCCTGGGCTGTCAGGTGGGCCTTAAATGTAAGCACAAGTGTCTCCATAAAAGCGAGGCAGAGGGAGATTTGAAGAAGGTGGCAGTGGCAGTGGCAATGTGACATTGAAGCAAGATGCTATGCTGCTGGTTTTGAAGATGGAGGCAGGGGGGAAGAGCCAAGGAATGCAGAGAATGCAGCTCTAGTAGCCAGGTAAGACAAGGAAACAGATTCCACCTGATTGCTTCTAAAGGAAGCTCAGCCTTGCTGACACCTTAATTTCAGCCCAGTGAAATAAATGGATTTTAGACTTCCAATCTTTAAGATTCTAAGAGAATACATATATATGTTGTTTTAAGCCATTTAGTTTGTCATAATTTGTTACAGTTGTTATAGTAGACACAGAAAACTGAAACAATGTTTTCAAAAAATATGCAATAGGAAATGCTCTTGAAATAATATAAAAAAAAAATCAGAAAAAATGGAGTTCTGTGATCTATATTGTTTAAAATGTTATACATTCATGATTATATATGATTAAAAAAGATGCAAATAAAGTATTTTAGTGAATACCTATGAGTGTGGGATTATGATTGATTTTAGTCTTTATAATTTTTATATTGTTAATAAATCTATTTTTAATTCAAAAAAATTTTAATTTCTAGAAGTCACACATTGACAGAGTTCAAGTCCTGAGAATTTTAGAATATTCTGAAGAGTTTACAAACTTAAGAACACTTTGACATTTTCATAAAATTTGATTGCAATTTCCTGGCACATGAAATAAAATGCATATGTAAAAGTTCTATGAACCTTGGAAAGAAATACTAAAATTGCTTTAGAAAAAGGAAGTCATTCCTACTCCCAGGAATTTTACAATATAAAAATGAAAAAAAGGTCTCTTTTCAGACATAAATCCTTACCTGTCTATGGCAACTGGACAATTGAGTATTGCCCAAGCTGACTGGGTTATAAATCCATGGAGTGCTTGGTTTTGGTTGATTATATGCATTATTTGCAGATTGGTGAGGCTGTGCATTTATGTGAGAAGTTTTGAATTTCAGACATTCTGCCCTCCATTGTGTCATGCAATGAAAGCCTTCTTCTTTCTTTGCTCAGAAAAATCACATACTCTAGAAAAGCTAGCTTACTTTTAATATTATCCAGGTATATATACAGTTTAAAATGATGTTCTTCATTTGAAAGAATTAAATAATTATAATGTGGGATTACCTCCCCCTTTTCCTCAACACAAACTTCTTATTTTCCCTGAGGCCAAGTAATTGAGATTTTACTGTCTTTACTTAGCTAGACTCTGAAAGGTAAAGACTAAGTGTCTGGTGCCAACCACTGAAATATTCTTGTACTAAACATATTGTCATACATGTTGTAGAAGACAACCACATTAAAGTTCCTGGTGATCAAACACCTTTCAAAAAGAAGTTATTCCAGTTAATAAGAGCTGTAACAATAGCCAGTCGGGTCACCCAACATAGTAACAGATGGGTGATGGATGAATATCCATCAATGTGAAATAAGAATTGTCTCTATTAGTGGCTCTTAGGAAATGAAGCACATACAGAATTATGAAGAACGCTAATGTAGCAAGGATAAAAGAAAAACAAGGCCAGATGACATGTACACAGCAGAAATAGAAAATTGAAGAGAAAAGAGCAAATCCCATTTAACAGTGGCAGTTTCTCCAATAAATGGTGCTGGGAAAACTGTATATCCATATGCAGAAGAATACACTGCCACATACAAAGATCAAATAAAAATGGATTAAAGACTTAACGTCTAAGACCTGGAACTATGAAACTACTAAAACATTGGTAAATGATGAAGGACATTGGTCTGGGCAATGATTTCTTGAGTAACACTCCCAAAGCACAGGTGACCAAAGCAAAACTGAACAAATGGCATCAGATCAAGCTAAAAATCTTCTGCATAACAAACAAAACAATCAACAAAGTGAAGAGACGGCCAGGTGTGGTGCTCACACCTGTAATCCCAGCACTATGGGAGGCGAAGGGGAGGATCACTTGAGCCCAGGAGTTCAACACCAGCCTGGGCAGCATAGTGAGACCCTGTCTCTAAAATAATAATAATAATAAAATAACAAAACAAAAAACAAAGAGAAGAGACAACCCACTATTTGCAAACTAGCCATCTGACAAGGCATTAATAACTTGAACACATAACGAGCTCCAACAACAATAGGAAAAAAAAATCAAATAATCTGATTAAAAAATGGGCAAAAGATCTGAATACACATTTCTTAAAAGACTACATACAAATGAACAGACATATAAAAAATGCTCATCATTTGTCATCAGAAAAATATAAATCAAAACTACAATGAGATATCATCTCACACCAGTTAAAATGGCTTTTATCAAAAAGACAGGCAATCAATAACGAATGGTGGGGAGGTTGTGGAGAAAGGGGAACCCTTGTACACTGTTGGTGGGAATGCAAATTAGTATAACCACTATGGAGGTTCCTTAAAAAACTAAAAATAGAACTACGATACAACCCAGCATTCCCACTGCTAGGTAAGTACTCAAAAGAAAGGAAATCAGTATATTGAAAAGATAGCACTTTGACAGCACTGAAAACATGCACTCCCATGTTTACTGCAGCACCATTCACAACAGCCAAGATTTGGAATCAACCTAAGCGTCCATCAACAGATGAATGGATAAAGAAATCATGATAGATATGGACAATGGAATATTATACAGCCATAAAAATGAAATCCTGCCATTTGCAAAAACATGGATGGAACTGGAGAACATTATGTTAAGTGAAATAAGCCAAGCACAGAAAGACAAATCTCAC